>LOJH01002005.1:8677-21562 GCA_001685095.1 Ellobius talpinus
GTTCCTGATGGCAGGAGAGTGGTTTCTGGTGGGTTTGGCTGGGGCGTGGCTATCGGTTAAGGATCCCTATATATGTGGCTCTGGTACACAATAAGGGGGGCATTCCTGTTTCAAGGATGACTCGTGTCTCTCTCTGTGAGTCTTTGTGTGTTTCAATCTCCAGCTCCTTGCCCGGTTCACAAACTGGGCATAGAGCGCAGATGGGCATGGTGAGCTACAGGTACCATAAAGTAAGAAACTCCATTAAAGTTTTCCTTCTAGAACATTACCTGAAGATGTTTCAAACACTGACTTTGTGATGGATTTTCTTAGTACAAGTGTTTATAGCACATAAATAGTGAATTTGGACAAAACAAGGAAAACCTAAAACAATGTGGAAAAGGTAGTTGTGCAAGAAAAATAGAATTCACTTTTTCCTTTTTGTGTTTTGCCACAACTTGCTAATTTACAAAGCAATTAAATCTTGTAATTAGGGAAGAAATAAGATGGTTGTGGGGCATGCTTCTTTGTAGTCCCAGGTGCTTAGGCTGAGGCAGAGGGATTCCTTGAACACAGAAATCTCAGACTTACCTGGTTCATGTAGTGCTATTTCATCTCAGCAAAACAAAACCACAAAGGCAGTATGTTTCTAAATAAACAGAACATCAAAACCAATACCCCGCAAAAAAACAAACCAAACCAAAACAAAAAGCCCTAAAACAAAATAAACAGCAACAACAAATCCAAAGCAACCAAGACTAGACACCAAATTAAAAAACAACTCCAAAAGAAAATGAATATTATAGTACTTTCTGGACTGGTGCATTTTCTGTCTGTGCTTGTTTGCTCTAGCTGCCTGTCTGGGGGCTCACCTTCACCATTCTCTCAATGGGCCTCTATGGAATATTGTACTCTGGTCTTTTGATGGGTTTCAGGCAACAAACATCCAAAGGCGGAAAAGGGGTGGACAGTATCAGGCTTCCGTGTAATATAATCCAGTTCCAGTTCCCACCCACCCTGATCTTCCTGACTATTTTGAATTCCCAGGTCCTTCTTGCCACCCCTTCCTTCCCTGTGGTCAAATATCATGATTACATTTCTTCTCAAGTTCCAAGTCCCCAAACATTGCTGAGGATTCAGCAACCAAAGTCCTCTGAGACAAGAAGAGTTTTCACAGGATTGAAAGGGAAAAAATCACTTTGAACAAGTACCTGCAAATGTTCTGCTTTCCTCATCCCCTTAGCCCAAAAGATGGAGAATATGAACTGTTTTCTAGAACTTTTCTAATCAGTTCCACCCGCTGCGACTAACTTGCCTTTCTCTGTGATCTCCCACTCTTACCTCAGACAATGTAGATGTTTTCCTCCAAATGGTCTCCTTTTCCCATTTCTGCATCGCTTAGCTCCTGGCACAAGAAAGAGAGGGGTTAGATCTGTTTTAGAATATTTTCTTTTGGTCTTAGACTGTGTTTAATTTGAGTCACATTTAATTGCTTCCAGGTAAATGGATGAACAATCCTAGAAAATGTACCTCTGCAGAGTGTGCTGAGGTCAGGCTTCAGGGGAAGGAGTTTCTTTTAGACCTCTCTGAGTTCTTTTTGGAGAATAACATATTTTATTTGGGCGTTCAGCAGACAGTGACTCAAGTAGTGTTTTGCTGGCCCTTCCACCACGCTTCTCAATCAGGTAGGGGCCCCACACCTGTTTGCAAAGCCTGTGGCAAGAGACCATTTGGTTATTTTTCTCCAGCTTCCTGTGCTTTCTTGAAGCCAGCCAGCAGTTCTGGTCATGTTTCTGATAACTAGTCATCTTTCAGCCTCCCAGGAGACTTTGCAGGCTTGCTACCCTCATCGCTCACTCCTTAAAGTTTCCAAACCTTATTGGAAAATCCTTTCAAATCAGAAAAAGAAAACTAACACCGTACTGAGTATTTTGAAGGGAATGGTGATTTTGAACCCTGACTGTCGCTTCTCTCAGGAGCCATTGATACCCATCTCTATTCAATTACAGAATCCTTTCCCTCCCTTCTGGAGGGGTATTACTTGGCTTTGGGCTTGATGCTGTTGGCTGTCTTAGCTCGTGCCTGGTGAGATAGCGTGGGGAAGGCGCCAAGAAGTTGGGAGAGAGGCTGTGTCTCCCAGTGTTTCCTCTTTGATCTTGCTTTTAGTCCTCTCAGCTCTTTACTTGGAGGGAAAAAGGCTGCTGTAGCCAATCCAAAGCTCCCTTCCTGGTTATTTTCTCAGACTTGGCCTTGGAAATTTGCTGTAGACATATTTATTTGGCCTATGGTACATTTGCTCAGTCTCCTCTAGCAAAGATATTTTGGACACATTGTGCAGGCACATACATGCATGCATATAGATGCACAGAATATCTGTCTACTCTTGGATCACTATACAGTTCAAAATCATGAGTTATATTGAGTATGTTTATGAGTAATTCACTACAGGTCTTTTAGATTCCCTCCACACAGAATTATATGAGGTTTTAAATGAAAGTTTTAGGAATTGTTTATATAATAATAATAATAATAATAATAATAATAATAATAATACATAGCAGTTATAATTAAAACAGTTTCACTATATATAGACCACACTGGCTTCCAACTCATAATTCTGCATCTGCCTCCAGTGTGCAAGATTGTAGGTAATCGCCACTGTGCCTGGTCAATCATGAATTCACAAAACAGGGGACCTCAGTCATGAAGTCACTGGAGCTTGCTGGCTGATGTGATCTTTAACTTTTTACTGACACTTAATATTTATAATATAGCACTTATATATTATAAAGTTTAAACCTATTACCTGGTGGATTTGTGTGTGTGTGTGTGTGTGTGTGTGCGCGCACGCGCCTTGGCAGATCTTACAGGAATTCTTCAAAAAGAATTGGTTTTCAAAGTTCAGCAACCAAGCCCATCTTTAGTGGCATGTGTGATGAACATCAAACCCAGCAAGGCAGGGAGAGTCATTTCCATCCTCTTGGTTACACATTGGCCAGATTTCCCAGACCTTTCCTATTTATGAATGGAAAGAAGCAGGCAGATAACTTCATTTCAGAGATCGCTGAATGTTCACTAGGAATGAGACCAGCAAAGCTGTTCAACTTCAGATTGCCTGGGGCCTCCACATTCAGCAGGCATCGGATGCTGTTGCTCTGATATATGTCTCAGTTTGACAAGACAAATCCCTGGGATGTTTAAAAGTCCCCATAACATTTCCTGAGCTGTTACTGATCACTTTATGCCATGTGCCTGCTCGCACTGGAGTCTGAACAATATTTGCCCTGCTTTACTCTTAAACAATAACAAAATGCCTTTAATCTCTTTTTTCCTAACTTCCATTGAGTTTGTTTTTATAGTTTATGGAACTTATAGCTTCATCAACAACCTAACATGTATTAATGTATTAATTTCTCCATTTCCATCATTAGAAGGTTATCACGTGCACAGTAAATGTAGTTATGGTTGGCTTACTTTTATAGGTTTATTCCTGTCTACTGGCATGTATACACACTTCTCTCAGAAAGTTATTCTAATGAAACTTAGTTGATCATGCTTTAATTTTCCTAAAATGAACAAACAGAATACCAACCCCTTTTTTGTATAAAAAAAATGTACTTGAGTAGCTAAGAAATTGTATACAACTCTGCCGATTCCGACCTGTATGCAGTATGTGCTGTTCAGTGGTAAGAGCCACTTCTCAGGCAGAAACGGACTTAGTGTGTAGAGTTTGTCAGTTTGTATGCAGTGATTCCAAATCCTTAGTGGGTGACTCTGAGCCACAGTGAGAATAATGCTGAAACTGGATGGGAGCCCTATGAACAGAAGGCTCTCTGAGAGTTGGGCCTAATGTAGAACTTAGATGCTTGTGTTCACATAACTCTCCTAATGATCCCCTCCATCTCTCTTCCTATCTCTCTCCCCTTTTTTCTTTTCTTTCTTTTTGCCATCCCCCAATAATATAAAAGAAACTTCATGATGGGATAAATATCTTTAAGGCCAACTGATGACATACTGGAAGGTGGTCCATAGCTCAGAGGTACACAGTTTAGGAGCCTCCCAACATGTCATTAGTACCCTCAGAGTGTTCTTCCTCTCAGTAAAAGACATGAGGATGAGCACAGTTCAGTTTTCTTCTGTGTGGGATAGATTATGTTATGAAGTAGTCTATGAAGAAAGCCCTGAAATATGATACTGACAATAAATATTTTTCTTAAAAAATATTGCATTAGTGCAATTCGTATTAGAGTCATGTTTGTAAATACAAAATGCATCTATTCTGTAAATTAAAATCTTTGTTGCAAAATGTAAAGTTTTAGTCAATGCCAAAGTTTTATTTCTATCTGATATAGGTTATAGCACTCTCTTTGGAAATCAACCACACACACCTAAAATACACTGGGGGGTGGAATTTCTGTGATTATAGAGCAAGCTCTTCTCAGGGATCTCCATGCTAAAGCTAACTCTCCCTGCTCAGTGTTGAAGACTTGACAGTGTGGCAGTCCACAGCCTTTCCTTTTGTTACAGACAGACTGCACCTGAGATCCAAAGGTAGCTCTGATTGCCGCCAGTCGGTAACTGTAGATCCCAGCAATGCAATGAAAGAGAAACAGGTCTCAGCCCCACTGTGCATTTTCTAATGCCTCATATTCCTCCGTCTCTGATAAGTTCTTATTGTACACGACTGCTAATTCTTTTTAAAAGATGAATGCCCAAGACTTGTCTGTCAATCTGCCAGTCCTCTGCCTATGGTGCATCATTCAAGTAAACAACGTAGCTCATGCAATTGATTACTACCTACGCATCATTAATGTTTTATAAGATCCAAAAATCATAGTTTGAACATTTTCTCTCACCTTTACATGCCCCAGAAGCTCAACGCCATTCATCTTCTCAAAGAACTTAACCTACATGAAAGGCGGATATGAAATACCTAGTTTGGAGGATTTTGTCAGTATCTTACAAATCAAATCTGTGTACAGCTTGATAAAACTGGCACATGGCTTGATAAAACTACTGAAACTTTCTGGGGTCTGTTTACCTATCAGCAGTTAATAACTTGCAGTGCCATTGTGAGAAAAATGATCAAAACATATCACAAGTCTTTTCTTCATAAGCTCCTGTGCTTGCCGCACGTACATTTATTTTGAAGTATTTTCTTTTCTCCATCATGGGAAACAAATGGAATGAGGTTCCCCTGGAGCAGGGGTGACATGGCCGTGTGAGTGTTGTTGGCTCTGTCTTAAGTCCTTCCTGCTGTGGTTCTGAGACCTGGCAAAGCACAGCTCAAATAAACACAGCTGTTTCTATGTCCCTTCTGAGGTGGCGTGGCTGTCTGCGTCAGCCTTTAGAACGAGCAGAGCTCTTTTGGTACATGGAAAAGTTTCAGCTTTAAAATGAGGTCAGAAAGTCACACGAGTGCTCATGTATTCCATAAAACACCCGCACACTGAAAGGTGTAAGCTCAAAGGCGGACGGTCCCAAGCCCGAGACCGAGACGATGCTTCCATCCCAGGGACGGTGAGATGAAGGGAAGCACCTGCGCAGTAGAACTGCCTTCGTCTCTCAGCCTTTGCAACTTCAGGCCCACGTCCTGTCTATGGGCAGGAGGGAATCTGCCGAAAAGGAAACAAATATAGAATTTAAGTGTAACAAAAGCCAGTAGTGACCCTAAAGGGATATAGAACGTACATTCAGTTTATGACTTATGATTATAGATAATACATAACCAAATGAAAGGTTTGTGTACCGTAAGGATCAATCCCCAGAACCCACATGGAAAACAAAGCAACACACAGAGGTATACATCTGTACTCCTGGTATTCCTAAGGTGAAATAGGAGGCAGAGACAGGAAGGAAAGTCGCCCCAAACTCCATGGGTTAGCTAGCCTGGAGTACACAGCCCAGAGAGAGACCCTGTCTCAACATGGTAGATGAAAAGAACTGACTCCTGACAGTTATTCTCTGACCTTTATATTCTCACTATGGCAAATGTGAATCCTCTCCACCATACACACAGAAGGAACGGAGGGAGGGAGGGAGAGAGAGAGGGAGGAAAAGAGGAAGGGAGGACGGGAAAGAGGGAGGAAGAAAGGAAGGAAGGAAGGAAAGAAGGAAGGAAGGAAGGAAGGAGGCAGGCAAGCCTTAATCTGAAATGAGAGGGTCAAATTTATACCCCTGAATGAGCCATTACCTGTGAGTTAGCTTCCAGCACAGAGTGGAGGCAGTCTTGTATTCAAAGGCAGTTCTATCAAGAAGAGATATACAGTGAATTGTCGGCTATAAGATGAGTGTGACAAAAATGATCGTTGTATAAAATTTGTACTACCCACCCTGCATGCAAATTAAGACGGCGTATACTATTCAATGCCTTCTCTACAATAAAAAGTCACAAGTCATACTGTGACCTAAGCCAAGACTCCATGCCACAGGCATAAACCTTAAGATTTCTGTAGATGCCATACTGGTGACACCAAGGGCGGTGAAAGGTAACAATAGAGAACCTTCTGTGTCACATTGGAGTGTCTAATTGATAAAGCTCAACAAGAACTTCCTGAGGTCTGACTCTGTTATGTCCCTGTACATAAGTTCTGTTTTGGGGAAAAAAAACTCAACTCAAGGCAAAACCTGACATAAAAGTTCGTCCATTTATACTCTTTATTCCTTTAAACTTATGGGTATATTTAAATGGCTTACTAAAGAATCAGTTATGATTTTGGCCAGCATAAACTTGGCTAGGTTATAATGTTATATGGTATGTACAAGGTACAGTTGTGCTGTTATTTTATTTAGAAAACTGAATCTCAGGCGATGCGGCATTGAGGTGTTCATGGACTGGACTGTCGTCCTGCCCCTCTGTTTCCGTACACGAGTGGTTGATGGAACCTCCAAAGGTTTGCTTGGCTTGTGCAAGATCAAGAAGGTCGTGTGTGTATTTAAAAGCCACCTATGAAAGTGCCATTCCCAGCACTTGGATCTCCTTATGTCCTGATGCTGAGGTTCTAAACAGGCCACTCTAGAAGCATATGTGTTGCTTCACAGAAGACAGACTATAAACACTGAGTCTGAAAATTTGCCTCATTGTCCTTCAAGTAGTCTAACTAATGTAATATAGAAATTCATCTCACAATTTCACATTAATTAAATAAGGCAAAAGTTTGTATATATCTAAACAAATTGTTTTCCAAGTCAGGATATTTTCTCATTTAGTGACCCCAACATTTAGCATTTTTCATTGAACCAGGATCTATCCCCTATAACCTGCACCTACAGGCCATTCCTAGTCCATGGCACAGAAGACTATGGACCATAAGCATTGTTTCTCCTATGGTTTGCCCTGGGAAAATGTAGCAAGCTTGACAGAGTTACTGCTTCCCCTTAAATTCAATGACTGTAAATTTGTGCCATTCTAACGAATGAACCTTTGTGTTTCCATAGAAGATTCCCTTTTGAAAGGCTTATTGTTTAACACAAACTATTCAGGAACTTTAGTACAGAAAAAGGAAAGCAAGGAGTCAGGACTTGAGGCTTCCTAAGAACCTCATCTCTGTCGGAAACCCATCTCTCTCCTCCATGGAGAGAAAATGTAGCCACAGCTCATGTGAGTTAATGGCATTTGGACCAGACAGCAGGGTACAGATGTAAAGGAAATAGGTCTCATGGTGGCTTTTTGTTTTCATGTGGTTCATTCATTCACAAAACAGCAGCTTTCTAGGGGATTGTAAAATACTGGAATCAGATTCAGTTCCCCAAGGCAGTTAACAACTTCAGATCTTTACCAGGGTGTATAACACAGCTACATCTAGTGGATCCATGATGGATTTTAATCTGTTGAACTATAAGGGAGAATTTAAGTTTGGGGAGTGAAACGATTTTGTTTCAGCCATTGCTATTTGGCTAGAACCAAGATGAGTTGTGTAAAGCGATGCTCATGCTTACTATGTGCAACTATCATCAACACTGCGGAGACCCACATCAACAAGTGATTAAATAACCAAGATAAAGTCATGTAGCATTTGCATAGGGCACATAAAACTCCTGTATACTTTAATCAATGGGTTACTTATAATACTCACTAAAATGCAGATGCTATATAAATGATGGCTGTGCTTTTAAAGATCTGGTAGCCGACAAAATGCTTTCACATGCTCAGTACTGAATCAACCTTTCTCCAAATACTTTCTATACTTGGTTTGTTGAGTGGCAGAGGCAGAGACCACAGATCTTGAGGTCACTGTCTTTGTAAAATGCATAAATGAATGAATAATTGAATGATAGGATTAAAATATACTCTTTTGGAATACATCTCTCAACTTATTTCTGTACATTGGCCCGTATATTGGTTTCCCCTTATTCTGACCTACAAAGAATGTTGACGTTGAGTCAGAACCTCTCCGTACACATTGTTGTTTGAAAGGAGAGACTTTCAGTAATGCCAGTCATACAGTGTAACCCGAAGTCACCAAGAGAAGTCTGAACTCTGCTTGCCTTCCTTATCATATCTTATGCTGCTTAAAGTACCTGTGTACAAGACAAGACACATACAGTGTTCTTTATCTTAAAGGAGCTTGCAATCTAGATGGTTAGAGAAAAATGAAATCAAATGTGCCATTATAAATTACATTTGTCATTATTTCTGTGACAGAAAGAACAGGCTGAAAATGTGTATACTGACTGGGACTGGGTGCTCATTTCCTTTGGTGTCACATCAGAGAAACAGTGACTAATTCACATCTTCATGGTATTATTCATGTCATCTACACCCAGGTTTCATTCCCAAACCTTCTAAATTATGATGAATTTGTCCAACAAATCTTTTTATAGAAAATTCTGAATTATACAGAATTTATTGGCAGCCTACTAGCTTTTAAATGCAAAAATATGTAACCATTCTCTAGTCATTGAAAATAAGTTAGTGGTAATTGTGATAAATCTTTAAATTTTTACAAAAACACAATATAGTTATGTATAGAAGTCAGAAACCACAAAAACATCACCTTAGCCACTATATGCCTCAACTATAAACTGAATTTATGATAGATTCCTCCATTTTTCCAAAGATTTACTTTACTTTTATTTTAGTGTTTATGTATGTGGATCTATGTGACACTCTGCCACTTGTGTGTGGGTACTTATGGACTTCATAAGAGAGCATTGAAGAACCTGGAGCTGAAGTTACGGACAGCAGTGAACAGAAGATGAACTTGGGTCCCTGAAATGGCAGCAAGCATTTTTACCCACTGAACCATTTCTTCAGTCCTGTATCCCCAACTTTTACTGCCTTTTAAAATTATGAACAACCTTTAAAAGATTAAGATGCAAATTTGTTCATAAGAATATAGCCAGAAGTTACAAGACCAACTGTTGAAAATGTATTCCTCTCTGCCCTCAGTTCACCTCCCACACTGCTTTTAGTTTTCTCTCATTGCCTTGGCAGGTGATTCTCTCATTGCCTCTACTTTTAGCTCTACTGGGGTTTACAAATTAGATTAAATTCTCAAAATTTTGAACTTGAAATTTCTGGGGGACTTTATTTTATGTGGGGGTTTTGTTCACTAATTATTGAGAATGAGGTCCCAACTCTCCCAGAAGCGGGATTCTTGCTTCTACTGTCCTGCCCATAACTGACAGAAATCTTGGAAAGTCACTTATATTCTCTGTCTCTAAGCTTATTTGTTTATGAAATGTTCGCTGTGAGATAAAAGCTTCCCCCCACCATGGCTCTAAAATTTTACAATTTGTGGGATCTTGGGAACTGAACAGCTCCCATCCAGTGTGCTCAGGGAAAAGATGGTCACTAATACAGGGCCATCTGCAATGTCCCAGATACCTAACTTGCTGTTTCCTTTTACTTCAGTATCAATGACTCATACCGCACACCCTTTCAGGGATTCAAGATACCGTCTCTCAGAAACAATGCCATTAATTAACGATGTATTCATTAATGTGTCCAAGACAAGTTACACTGATTTATTGAGAGCCAAGGGCTGATCTTCCAACCTCACACTGAGTGTCATCAAGCAGTCAGGTGCCCACGGCAAAAGAATTTACATCATGAAAGTCAGCAAATATTGCAAATCAGGATTTGTCTTTCTTCTTTTACCAGAAAAATAAGTGTGTAGGGCAGCATTACTGGAACAAGCCTTTGGCTGCTAACATTAAGAAAACCAGCAACCAAGAAAGAAAAAGATTGATCAGAAGAAACCAAATCGCAGGAGGGGAGAGTGACACGTGACTACAGAAAACATTTGTGTTTCATGGGTCTTCAGCAATCTGGGGGAGTTTAAATAGGTTCACTGTAATAAATGTCAGAATCCAGTGTTGAAGCAGTTGAGTACAACCTGGACAACTGTACTAGCAAAGTATTGTGTATTGTCTTCTGATTGCTTGGGGGAACTGTCCCATGTATATTTTCAATTTGCTGATTTATTGTTATATGATTGTATTATGATAAATCATGACTTTGAATTAAATATATGATGAATTATATAAGTCCTCATAGAAAATTACAAGACCCAGAGATAGTCTTTGGAACTTTGGTACAGACAACTCAACAGCAGTTCATTGGTCACATTGTGAAATTCTGTAGACAGTAATGTGAATATCAATTCTCTGAAACATTCTAGAACTAGGCTCATGGATACTCAAGCATCCATGTAACTCAAACTGTAGAATGTATGTGTTTGTGTGTGTGTGTCTGTCTGTCAGAGAGAGAGAGAGAGGGAGAGAGAGACCTGAAGTATTAAATGTGAACACTTTTATTCAGAGATGTTGGTTAGATATAATGCAAGAGCCTTTATTCACTCAATATAAAAACAAATCAAGATTTATAATAAATGATTGTTGTATTTTATTTTCCAGTAATACTGAAATGCAAGCTAAGCAAAATTATCTTTCAGCGTGGTTTTATCAATACTATCTCTTTGATATTTCTGTACCATAGAAAGTGAAAATTTTGAGTCAGGCATAGCAAATTCTGACATGTAAAGGAGGCTCCATATTTAATGAAAGAAAAGTCAAGCACTGTTTGTGAAGTTCCGTTCTGTGACCTTTACCGTGTTCTGTCATTTGTCATCATTTCCTGTCCAATGTCCTATGACTTTCAGGGCAGTGGGTTAAATATTTATATATAGGGACCAGATATACCTTTTTAAACATGATGTTGGTTCAAACTGTCATTTTACTCCTCTTGGTTTCTGATTGTTTAGGAACGTTTTCTGGTCAAGATTTATTTTAAAAAAAATGGATAACCAGAATGCAGTCTGGTATCATGATGACTTTATTTTAATAAATGGCATGAGCATATTGAAATCAGTGAAATCTTTTAAAATAACTGCCTAGAGATTTTTTGAATGTTCTCTAGCTCACTGGTAAATAATTCAGAAGATACAGTGCTGGTTACCCCCTTCATATTGGTAAAAATTATATCAGTAGTCCACCTTTTGGCCCCCCATCTATAACCTCAAGCAACTACTGAATTTTAAGCAAATATAAGGCTTTTGGAATTGCCTTCTTGTGTGTTTGCACAGACGGTTAAGTCATCTATTGCTGTGTTCTACAATGGCACTAATTACAGCCCTTTCAAAGTGTATGTTATTCAGCGCTCTCTATGACTACTTCAAAGCAGACGCAGTGAGTCAATGTGCACATGGCGTTTTCAGTCCTTGCTCTGTCTTAGGTGGAGGCTAAATTATGAGGCTTCTGAGTATGTGGCAATAAAAAAAATAGGCATGAAGGAAAACGTTCACCCAGTCAACCTTGATTTTCAAATCTCTGTAGCATGACTCTTCTGATCTCATCACATTTGTATAAAGGCTCAGCAATGGTTTTTCAGGACACTTTGTATAGGGTACTCAATGGATACAAATGCATATGCAAGCATGTGCACACACATAATTATCCAGGGTCAGGAGAAACCAAATGACAAAAAGAGAATGTTTATTTATTTATTATTTATTTTATAATGACCAAAAGCATACATTTCTCACAGATAGACTGACCCTGATGAGCGAACACCAGGAAATCACATAAGGTGATTTCCTGATTTCTGGCCCAAAGGCTGCTAAAGCCTGAACTCAATGGCACAGAATCCCTGCAATGCCACAGAATCAGAGGTAATCTGTGTGAGGAGAGGTGCTGATTTTAGTGTAGAACCGGCAGCTGTGGGACCTGCCCCTTACTCTCATGGGAGAATATGTTTCTCCTTTGTAGAGCTTCTTCCCACGGTTGCGAAGAGCAGGGAACAACTGAGGCAATTCTGACATTTCTCATAGCAGAGCTCAGGCTGTTCATCTTTCTTCCCGTGCCTAGCATTTCCATGTCCTTGCAGAAGCATTTCCTTCCCACAGCTGTGCTCCATTTAACTCCACCCTTCCCATCTTGGCCACATGGACAGGAGCGCTATTTCTGTGGCTCCGTGCATCCCCCCCCTTTTTTTATACTTTTACTTGTTTTTATTCTTTCGTCCGAAGAGAAGTTACCTTGTCCTTTTCATCATCCTGAGTAGGATTTTTCCACATTTGTGCTGCAC
This sequence comes from Ellobius talpinus, assembly GCA_001685095.1. NCBI lineage: Eukaryota > Metazoa > Chordata > Mammalia > Rodentia > Cricetidae > Ellobius > Ellobius talpinus. Next base: position 21,186 of record LOJH01002005.1, read on the forward strand.
CCCCCCAACTTCATTTCCCTATGTTTACCCTTCTGGTCTCTGTCTCCACCTTTTATAGCTAGCCTGCCAGTAGTGACGCTGGCTTACTGCTGAACTGCGCATTAAGCACATTCTACCTTGCATTTTCCTGCCTCATGAGTTTTCATGGCACATAACTTCACATGAGGGTTGACTAAGACACGAGGGATGGCCATTCGAGAAATTTGTTTTCATCGCCACACTCAGGATGGTTGTTTTGAAAAAGCACACTACACGTGACCCAACAAGCACACATGCACGAATGTCTGAGAAGACACCCAAAACTCATCAGGCCTTATACAGCTTTGTCCCATTATGTACTGGAACCACTTTGAATTTTGGTAAATACATGTCTGCAG
>LOJH01002005.1:22653-45127 GCA_001685095.1 Ellobius talpinus
GTCCCTCCCGAGGCTGTCCCTCCCGAGGCTGTCCCTCCCGAGGCTGTTTTATGTTTCTATCTTTCATTTCTATCATATCTCTGATCCTTTTCTTGATAATTCTAATCCTCATGCTCCTACCCTGGAGCATATGAATTTCATCAAGGCTCGTCTTTGACAAAAGCTGAATAATATTCCATCATATACACATACCTGGTATTACCTATTCATTCACTAATAGGTGTCTGGACCCTGTTTACCCATTAGCTATTATGGCTAGGGAGTCTATGAATGTGAATATATATATGCTTCTATCAGCATCTGATTATCAGTTTGCGGGGGGAGTACAGTATATGCCCTGAGATGGAATTGCCAATTTGCTTTCTACAGTGTCTATCTGGTTTTACAGGCCTATCAGCTGGGTGTGAGGGAATGGGGTATCTCTATCACCAATTTCAGAACCCAGAACACTTCATGCTGTTCTTCCCATCTGCTGCCCCTTATCCTATGTTGGCATTGTTGGGTGTTTGCTTTGAAACCGTCTTTAGCAAGTTCAAAAGCTGCACAGCGATTCTTACTCAAATTGAATAAAGGACAAAAGCGCAGGATGCTTCGCAGTCCTGTGTTGTCTCGTCAGGGGTCTTCAGACCTCACAAGTGTGGCATTTATGAAATTATTTCTTATATTTTTTGAAATTGTAATGCAATTACACTGTTTCCTCCAGCCCTTTCCTCAAGTTTACTCCCATATATTTCCCCCTTCCTCCTCATAATTCATGTCTTCCTTTTGTTAATTATTGTTATATATATGCATATACATTTCCATATACATATACATTATTAAACACTTAAAAAGCCAACCTACTCAGTCTGTGAATTGTCACTTTTAGATCTATTTCCTGGGCTAACCACTTGGTATTAGATAAAAACTGGCCCCCTTTTCTATAACAATGACTATTTCTCCTTGCCACTCTCAGCATTTCTTAGCTGCCTGTATTTCTTTGTGTAGGTCTGAGGCCTTGTGGGATTTCCCCTGCCACATTACAATGTTTTTTGTTGTCCATGTTCAGCTTGTTTGTAGGCAACAATTTTGGTGAGACTTCAGGGTTATAGCTTCTCTGGCATACCCAAAGACATAATCTCACAGCCATGTCCATGATCCTCTTTCCTTCACAATCTTTCTGCCCCCTCTTCTGCAATGTTCCCAAGTCTTGGATGTGGAAGTTATTATATATATATATGTATATATATATACATATATATATATATATATCCACTGGGAATGGACTTTACAATTCTGCATTTTGATTGGTTGTATTTTTCTGTGATTGTCTCCATCTCTTACAAACTTGATGAGGGTTAAATACTACACTTATTTGTGGGCATAAGGACAAATATTTCAAATAGAGTTAGAGATTACGGTGGTTTAGTAAAATGGTGGTTGTGGGTTCTCTTTCTAGATCCATAACTTCAACTTCACTAGTCATAGTTAGGATTCCAGTGCCAGGCATGATTTTCCTACTGTTGAGTGGGTCATACATCCAATTAGAGAGCTGTTGGTTACCTCCAAAGTATGCAAGAAGAGCATTTTAAGAACAAAGAATGTGTATCTCAGGTGTTTTTTTTTTGGGGGGGGGAAACAAGAGCATGGATATCCTTCTCATGTTCACTAGCTTGAAACCAGCTGGACAGCACAGTAAGCCCCCTGCTTCTTGAAAGAAAGAAGAAAGAGAGGAGAGTGGCAAGATTACAGAGAGGAATGAAGAGCGATGGGTACATAAAACCTTGACTCTTGCAAACTGATAAGGAACATGGCACACATCCCCAGCTGCTGCCACCACCACCACTGCTGAAGAGTCTACCACATTACAGACTGGGGAATGAGACTCGGGTGGGCATGTGTTGGCAATGTTTTCTAACCTCAGTTATCTGCCCTGTAGGGAATATGGCTGTGCTTTGATCCGGCACATTAGTGGAATTCCCAATATCCGAATTTCCCAACACATCTATATTCTAGATACTCATTGTCAGAGATAAGAATCTATTAGCTCATGATTCCTGGAGGTTTCTTTCCTCATTTATTCCATTCCTCATCACAAAGCCCTATAAACTCATACATATAAGGTTCAGGCTCCCCCATTGGCATTTATTTGCTCAAACTTGATAATCAATGTCTACTGTGAAATGCTGGAAAACAAGAAAATTGGCAGACAATTAGATCATGAACATGGAAGCTTCCGCAATGGCTTCAGTGCTCTGTGTAAGAACCCCAAAGAGCTAGGTTTTCCCTTCTATCATAAGAGAACCCAGCAAAGATGACAGTGTGGTGACAGAGAGTTCTGTAGAAAACTCACATTGTGATACCCCCGATCTTGGATTGTCCAGTTTCCAGTACATACACACATATATACACACACGTGTATATATAATTATACATGTACACACATTTTATATATAATGTATATACATACGTTTGTGTTTTTATTGGTTCCTTATCCTAGAGCAGGTGAAATGACAAATGAGCCAAGAGAGCAACTTTGTTCCTGTCTATCAATTCATGAAGATTCTGGATCAAAGGCAATCAATCCTTAGGTTTTATGGAGTAATTTTCAGTATATTTTGGTACTTATATTTATTTATAATGCTAGGAAATTTATATGACTTAAAGGTATGTTGTGAGTAGCACATTGAGTGTACTGTGTTCCACTACATTAGTTAAGAAGCATGGATGTAGACAGTGGCTAATTTTGTAAACAATCTCATTGCTCACACCCTCAACATTTCAACAAAAGAGGAAGGTATTTAAAAAGAGAGAATATTCATCTTGCATTGGCCAAAAGCTGGAGACTCATGATTATAGAGCAGGAAATACTACTAAGCCCGGGTCCTCTAGACCTTGCACAACTGAGTTTTTCACAGACAAATGCCTTTCTCCATAGGTCTCAAGGTTTTCTCCCCTCACAGCCCATTCTCTACTATCTTGAATATTAGAACATAATCTACACTTCAGGCTCTCACTTCTCCTGCACATTCTGTCCACTTACTTTTCTACCATGGTAATAGCACAATTCTCCCTTCTTCCTTGCCACTTTCTCATACACTTCAATGTAACAGAGGCATTGGAGTACCTTGGTTTCAGATTTGCTCAGATTTGGCACACTAGGGAAAACTCATTTTCATGGCAAGCATTTTGGATTGCTTCAACACAGGGCTTATTTTTACCATTCTGCATTGCGCATTGTTGGCTTTCCAATATCTCCTGGCAAAAAGATGCCAACAAGACAGAGTACATAAAGAAGAAGAAAAACACCCAAACATTTTCATCCCCTTTCCATACTCTTCTCTCGCCAAGTTTGGAATGGCTTAAAAGATGGACTTTTTCTTTTCCCTTTTTTTCTTTGCCTAGAGTTGGCTGCTAAAAGGCACCTTTTTGGATTCAAACATTTTCCTGTTGGCCTCTCCTGGGACATCTACTATCGAACTTGAATCTATTTCATGTCCAAGAAAATATTGTTTAACAGAGAAGTAGGCTTCTGGTTGAAGAATATACTTTCAATTTTGAGAATTCTCTCTTTCGAATGGACACATAGGTTTATATTTCTAGTCTTGGGGAAACATTAACTCTTGTTGACCTCAGCCAATGACACACAGATTAAAAATGTCGAGTGTGAGCATGCAGATTTGTCACTGTGCAAGTTGGACCATCATACTTTAAGCAGAATAATGAACAATAACCTGAAAATTTCTGCTAAGGTCTCCAGATTTTTATTATAGAGAACGGTACCTGTGGGAAGAAGCCTACATGTACGATTAGTTCATCAGGCTCAGCCATGTCTTTATGCTTCCATTGTATACCAGACACCTATAGCCATTAATGTGAACAATGCATGGTTCCCTAACTCTTCCACTCCAGGGTGCTAGAGACATCATATTGCTCTGAATACCATTTTACCCAGTGAATAGCTCATGGTCCACTGACTTCATGTTTCATACTAATACAGGTCAGTTGTAGATGTTGAGGTGATAGTATTTTGAATGCAGTCAACCCATTTTTCCTCTGAGTAAAAAAAGAAGAAATAAAACAAGTTCTATATATTAAGAAGAATCAGCTATTATGAAATAAGTATCAGGAGGTGACTGTGTCCTGTATAATTTCATGGATTTGATTTAGAAGGTGGAAAAGTCTGAAAAGTAAAATGAAGTTCAGTGCTAGGAGAACATCGACTTTTTGTTCCGAGCATATTCCAGGAATCTGGATGCATATGAAATGACCAACCCCCAAACAACAAAACACGCACATACAGAAATGCAGACACGAAATAAACATATACTTAGCACTGCTGGATAAGTGTCTACTTACAATAATGAGAAGGTCCCGCTGTATGTATTTGCAGGTAGAATGTGAAGATGTTGGGGTCAATTTTAGTGAGTCCCTTTCGTGCCAGCCTGAAGTAAGAAGTGCACGTGCCAACACTCACAGGCTGCACAGAGGAAAGATTTATTAGGCAGCCAGAAATCCAAGCAGCTAGCAGGTTTGGCTTGATTCTGTTCACCACAGGAGAAATTGCCCCCGAATTCATTAATGCCAGCAAGCTTGCAAATGTCTTTCTGCTGTTAATATAATGATCCTTGTTTGGAAGAGGTATTGGCAACATGTATTTTTCTTTTAAGAATGAACTGTCAAGCATCATATGCCTATCACCAAGTAATGACAAAAGCAAAACATCTGGTAGCCCCTTTCTTTTGTCTGGCAGGCTTCTTTCCATAGACATTTAAGGATCAAGTCTTATCCCTTTGGTATAATTCTCTTTTAATGATTTTATCTCATCAAGCACCAGTTCCAGTTGTATCTTGAAAGACACTTTATAGTCCCTCTGATGGTGGCAGTTCAATTATGTTCTGACCTTGGAGTCAGTTGTATAGAGTGCCACTCCCATCTTCTTGCACTTGGAGACAAGGAGTACTTCAAAGACCCCCAGTTTAAGTTCTAAGAATAGGATTCTTATACCCATCAGTATCAAACCAGGGTGTTCATTACTTAATCGCCCCCTTATCGACAGACTCACGCCGAGAAAGTGAACTTCAAGTTTCAGTTCATAGAGCCACTGGCTCTCTTGCTATTGTATGCCAAAGACACATCCCCTCTTTGTTCTTGGCAACAGAATCCTACTTTTAGCTCATCAGTACCATCCTTCTTCCGTTTGCATTAGATGTGGTTTGGATGACTGCTCCCTCACATCTGCATCCCTTCAACACAGACGAAGGAGGGCCTTAGCAGACTCCATTAGATGTCAGCCCACATCCCTTCAGAGCCCCCTTTTTCCCCATGTATATTGTTTTCCTCATAGCCAGAAAAAGTGTGAGTGTTGGAAAACTCGCTTCACGTTGCTGAAACTCTTTAAACCATACACAAGGTAGATGGAAAGTACCTTGAAGGGAAGTTTCCCTGGAAAAAAAAAACTTACTGAATTGCTGGCGGGTATGACAGTACAGATATCCCAATCCCTCATCTTTGACAAAGGTAATTCTTAAATATCTGTTTGGCAGAGACCATTCCTTCAGGATCACTCTCCAGTCACCCAGTAGAGTCTAACAACATTCTGTCAGGTAGCTGACCTACTTACTGTCCATCAAGGGTCCTTGAACCATCCAACCATCTGTTTTCACTGGAATCCATGATTAACTAGGGTAGCCTGAATCAAGAAAGAGGACCACAGCCAGGCACATTAGAACATTCTACCCCCTGGCCCTCTGTCTGACACAAACAGGACCTGCGAGACACCCAAGCCTTTTGCCAAAACCATGAAATGGGAGATATTTCCTTCCTTTAGGATATCAAATATGGGCTTCTGCTGTACATTGCCTTGTTAAATTCAGTAGAAAAGTCCATTTAGCACAACACAGCTCGAATTCTAGAAGGTTATGTTGAAAGTTTGGAAGGAATACTTTTTAGAGGTATTCAGTCATATCTCAAACTCTGATCGCCCTAAAGTCTTTAGTTATGCAAACTCATGTCTTTCCTTACCACTCTACGATGGAAGCCGAATGAGTTAAATTTCTTTTACCTGAGACAGAAAAGGTCCTCAGTACAATAATTCTGACCTGAATAGAAAACTCCAATCTTGATTTTCTCTCATCCAAGTACTTACTGCCCAGCATGAGGGGGATGTGGGTACCAAAGTCTCTGGATGTGACATTCATGTGGAAGTCCGATGGTGGCTCTGTGTGGAAGGCATACATGCAGACCCCTGAATTCTCAGATGTTTATAGTTTCCATGTATTTGCAATAAAAGTTGAGATCACACCACAAATTTGGTTGAAATATAGAAAAACGTCTAAAATATCTCATGACTCTTTTCAGATGGAACCATTTGGAGAATATGTACAAACAACTTTTGAGACAAAGTATCATGCAGGGAAGGAATTTGTCCACATGAGGCTGCATTTTCTATTTTAATTAAGCAATATCAAAGAAAAGCTTTGTGTTATGTTCTTCCCAGGATTGGGAGCCTACACACGTCAGTTAGTGCATGAGAACCAGGAATTAGAACTGACCACAGCTAATGGGAACCTGCTCGGGCCCATTTTATGGGCTCTGCTGAGGAACGTGCAAAGAGAAAACAGGCTAATTGAACCGGGAAAAACACAATTCTTCCTTTTCAATAAGTCTTAATAACAAATCATGCCCAGACACTAACATACGGAGAGAATTATCAATTCTAGGCCTCTTGCTTTCCTGCCATTTAGGATTTGTTCATTGACCCAAGGGAACAACTGGTCCTTTCCACGTTTAATTCAACTCCAATACTGCCAGTTAGAGAATGCTGTGAGACTCAGCAGTGCCCTGCAAAGATATATCTGAGAATGACCCGTAGGAAACCGTAAGAGGCCCCAACGACAGTGAAGACTCAAGAACAGGTGGGCAGTTAGTGAGCCCTTCCTGTACTGTTGCTTTAATTCACCGTGCGTGATGATGATGCTGAGAACACAAAAGAAGGTGAGCTGCGCACCTGGCACGCAACTGTCTTAGTTATTAACTTTTGCAGTTGGTCTCAGCAGGCATTTTCTGCTTCTATAATTTAAGTTTCTTTTTCTGAGTTCTACTTCCATTTTTGCTTTAGTTTGTGGTTTTTTTTTCAGTAAGGTATTCTCATCTTGCTTCCTCTGCGTTTGGCTGGCAACTGTGTCTCTGCTTTTCCCCTTTCCAGAATTCTCCCAGTCTGGTCACCCCACATATATTTCCTGCCTGACTACGGCCAATCAGTGTTTATTAAAACAATACAAGCAACAAATCTTTACAGCATACAAGAGCATTATCCCACAGCATTATATTAACAATATTAGGCTTTCTTCTTATTCCCTCATTTGTGAGGGTTAGTTATGAGTTGGGTGTGGTTTTTTGTTTCAAAGAGCCATGCATTGAAACCTTGACCTCCAGTATGGTGTCACTGAAAAATAATGTGTTGTTTATGGTATGTAAGAAGGTAGCAAGAGGTGGATAGATCCATGAGGAATCCCCTAGAACAGATTAATATAGTCCCCGAAGTAGGCCAGCTAATTATCAGAAAGGTAGGATCTGACAAAGTTAGGCTACACCATCTACATGACTCCTAGACTATGCAACCATCTCCCTGAGTTTCTGCTGTGCTGTGATGTAGTCAAGAAGGGTCCTTACCAGGGTCTGAACAGACATAACTCCCTAACCTTGGAATTTCAGCCTCCAAATTAAATTAAAATGAAATAACTTAGAGCCTACAAAACTAACTAAATGAGCCAATTAAGTGTCTTTTCTTTGAAAGTACTTATATTTTTCTTTTTGGTTTACTTTATAGCAAGAAATTATCTACTATCTGTGTCCATTCTTATATACCCATGAATAACATCATTTTCTTTAGAAATGTGGCTTTCTAAAGAAACTCAAGTGTATGCATGGACATTGTTTTTTTCCCCTCTGGAAAATGCTTTTGTGGCTGTTTTGTAGTTCTTGGGAGCCACTGAATATACACTGTCTTTGTTACATACTTGACACACTGGAGTTGAGAAATCGCTGAATGGCTGTGTAAATACAAGCACAATTACTGGTAGAGAATGTTCACCATTTGGAGCTTCCAGAACCACTGAGAATGGATTCTCCTTGTTTGTATTTCTATTGTGTCTGACCGGGAAAGAAAGAAGGGGAGTTTGGAGAAACCAGTCTTTATTCTTTCATACACACACACACACACACACACACACACACACACACACACACACAATGTTCTGCCTGCATGTGTTCCTACATGGCAGAAAATGTTACCAGATCTCATTACAGATGGTTTTAACCTACCATGTGGTCACTGAGAATTGAACTCAGGACCTCTGGAAGAGCAGCCAGTGTTCATAACCTCTGAGCCATCTCTCTAGCCCCCAGTCTTTACTCTTATAGTCTGGAGCCAGGAAGATTATTAGTCTCAGAAAACTGGGAAACCTATCTTAATCTCAAAAAGCTTTAATGATTTCTTTGTCACGAGCAGACCAGCACCTAAAACAGTGTTCTATTTGGCTTACTGACTTGAAAATGTTAGAGAGAGACCTGGTTCTAACCAATCCAATTAGCTGTTTATTTCTGAACTTTCACAAAAGAGAGACAGTGCATACTTCTCTAGGGAGCTGCTCTTCTTCCCCAGTCAAGGCAGGGAGTGATTCTGATTCAAGCTGCAAAGAAATTCCCAGCAATTGACCTAGCTAAGGGGGCATAAGATCTTTACAATAGAAACGTGAAAACAGTGGAAGGAACCCAAAACACTAGAAGATGGGAAGACCTCAATTATTGGAATAATTACTGTTTTGAAATATGGATCATCTGGAAGGGACCTACAGATTTAGGGCACTAGTCAACAAATATCAATAGCACCTTTCATGGAAATAGAAATCCCGAGTTTCATATAAAAGCATAAAAGACCTTTTGAATTTGCAGCTCAATCTTGAGCAAAATAACAATGCTGAAGCTTAACCATCCCTGGTTTCAAGTTAACCTACAGAACTAGTAACATAAACAGTGTGGCATTGTCATAAGCTATATATCTATATCTAAATATTTATATATTTAGCTAGATAGATATAAACATAGACATAGATGATGAAAAATAGATGGATGATAGATAGAACAGAATAGTCTCACATATAGCATCCTAGCTTTTTGGCTATATCTCAGAAACATACATTTGAAAAAAGACAGCTTCTTCAATTAATGACTATTGTAAAGATGAATGTCTATGTATAAAGGAATGAATCTAGATCCCCATATCTCATCCTACACAAACGTAGTCGGTGTGCATCAGAGACTTCGTTGTAAAGTCTGGAACTCTGCAAATGTTACGGCAAGCTTAGGAACAACACTTCAAGGTAGAGTCACTGGCAAGGATTTTCTGAACTATAGTAAATACTAGCAAAAATATGACAAATGGGCTTGAATGAAATTGAACGTTTCGGCCAAGCAAGAGCAATAGAACCAGAGTGAGAGGCAGCCCATGCAATAGGAGAAAATTTTTGGCAGTTATTTATATGACACTCAATGAATAGCTAGAATATATAAGGAATTCAAAAAAGCAAACACAGAGGTGTCATCTAATCAATAAATGGACAAATTAAATGAACATCCACTTCTCAAATTATGAAGTATGGATGACAGACACATGAAAATTGTTTATTAGGGAAATAAGTACACAAAGGACAGTGAGAGATCATGTCACTCCAGTCAGAATGCCTGTCATTAAAAGGCAATAAACAACAACAACAAAAGGTTGGCAAGGACTTGGGGGAAAAGCCTATTTGATGCTGGGCGTAAGCTAGTGTAGCCCCCTGAAATCACTACAGAGGGTTTTCAAATGAGGCCATAAATTTAAAGGAGACCAGGGAGGGATGTATGGGGGGGCTTTTTGGAAAGAAAGAGAAGGAAGAAAAGATGTAATTATATTATACTCTCAAAGTCATTTTTAAAAAACTTTTTAAAAATAAAACTATCAGGTGATTAGACCAAAACATTCCTGATCATTATGTATATTCCTGCGCATGTCTGTTGAAGCACTTTTCACAACAGCCAAGTTGTACAATCAGCCTAGATGCTATTCAGTAGATGAAAGAGTAAAGAAAACATGATATAAATATATAATAGAGTTTCATTATGCTATTTTTAAGATTCATCATTTTTTCTTTAGAAGAAAAAAGCTATGTCAATCTAGAAAAATGGTTTTAATAGGAAGTATTTAATAAGAAATATTAAATGTTCATAATAAATTAACATAGATCAACAGTGAAAATTTGCAACTTCATTCTTATATGTAGAACCTAAGATTTACTTACATGTACATAAATATACAAAGATGTATATGCAATCATATATACATGCATGAGCACACATACAGCACACATAAAAAGGAGTATTATTTGGGAAGAGGAATGAAACTGGTGGCCTAGTGGGGAGGCAAGAGATGGTAGAGATGAGGGGATCTGGTAAAAGTGTAGGAAGTGCTTGAACAAAATACTGTTGTGAACCTCTCTGCTGTAACAATGAATATACTTTAACAAAACAGTCTTAAAAATAGAAAAAAAATAACAGAAGAGATGTGCCACCCCCAAAGAGAACCTGCTGCTTTTTACAGACTTAGGTTTAGTTCCCAGCACCGGCATGGTAGCTCACAATGTTCTGGAATCCAAGTTCAAGGGGTCTCAACACCCTCTGCTGGCGTCTACAGTACGGTCCACCTGCAGTGCTCAGACATACATGCAGGCAGAACATTTGTGCATATCAAATACAAATAAATAGATCTTTTAAAAAGCAAATTAAATGAGTAAAAAAAAGAGTATCTTTGTTAAGGAGCCAAAAGTGGCTGTGGGGCCAAACCTAGTTGCTCATAGAATGGAAACTGAGATTTGAATTTCATTGACAGCAGGAAAATTCAAGAAGAGTTTGAAGTGCAAAAGTGGTCACCTTTATGAGAGTCCTAGAGAAGATAACCACAGCATAAGCTGTCCAATAGAGTTCTTAGCTTATACTTGTAGCTTCCTGAATATGGACAAGGTGAAATAGCTTTGATTTCGTATATGCAGAGGGTAATGGAATATCAGTCCAGTCATTTTTCCAAACATTTTACTTTTTTATAATCTTTATGTATTAGAATTCCATGTGGGGGAGAAATTTCCCCCAGCAAAAGTTGTAAGTAGATCTCTGTAAATGCAAGTTTCTTACCACTTGAGACAATTGCATTCATGGTTTTCCCGAGGAATGACTGTCACAACTTGCTACCTCTTTTCTTATTTTTTAATTGAATAGTTACATATTTTGTAGGTTTTCCTTTTTTATTCTTCTCTCCTATATTAACATCCTCATCACAACTTCCTTTCTCTCCTCCCCAAGTCTCTCCCCACCACCTCCCTCTCCCCAGATTGTTACTTTCCTTTTTGCACTTATGAATAAGAATCAAATAGATAAATGTGCCACATTCTTATTTCCTTTGCAGCAATTTATTCGATGATGAGAGGCAGTAGGGAAGTGGGATACAGACCAGCAACAAATAGTCCTTAGAGACTAAGTCCCAGCATTCACTACTATGACCCATTAGCATATATTTCCCTGACATTAACCATCTTAATATAGTATAATATTAAGTATAATAAAATGACTTCCTTATAACAGGAGATGGTACTTGATCCAAGTTGAATGCTGCCTGGAGAATAATTCCTTGGTTAGTTTTAGATTTATGCTTGGAGAAAGTAGACTCTTACATGAACTTAGGTAAACAAAAACGGTCCAAGGATTCAGAAGCCAAAGAAGTTGATGTTTAGAATGGGAAATCCTGTTTCAAAGTAAGTGTCAAGAACAGCAATTCTCAACCTGTGGGTCCCTACCCCATGGGGGTTGGTGTCAAATGGCCCTTTCATGGGAGTCATATATGAAATATCCTGCCTATCATGTATTTCTATTACAATTCCTAACTGTAGCAAAATTACATTTATGCAGTACACTGAAAATAATTTTATGGTTGGGGGTCACCATAATAGGAGGAGCTATATTAAAGAGTCCCTGCATCAGGAAGGTTGAGGGAAATCAGCAATAGTTAGATTGTCTTGAGGGAAGTCACAATAGTTTGAGGAAGAGCTTTGAAACCCTCCAAGACATGCACTAAAGCTTCAAATGGAGCTGGGTTCTAGACTGCATCTGAAGTCATTGAGTCTAGAGCACACTGCACAACATTAAGTTATTACGTAGAGTGTGTCCTAAATGCACTTCCCCGAAGTTGTTTAATGGTTTAGAATAAAGCTAACATCTAGACATGCCACTCTGCTTTCCTATCTCTTCCTAGCACATTAATGCATCAGAAGGAAGGCTTTGCACGTCTACTTTACCCAAAGGTTTCTGTGTCTTCTGCTGAGGGGAGTTGTGTTATGAAGTCACCTACAGTTTAAGCTTCTCAGCTCTCCAGTTCCCACCTAGGGTGATTTAACAAAATAAAGGAAAAGAAAACAACAGGAGCCCCCTTTAAATCTCTTTCTTAGCCTATTTTGAGTTTAGATTCATTTGTACTCAGGCAGAATATAAGGGACCTTCAATAAACATTCCCACAAATAATCAATAATAAACACATAAGTACACACTTAAACATATCACTGTGTGCTGAACAGGATTCCAACAGTCCACCCAAATTAGAACCAGCTTTTCAAGCAAGTGGGGTTTCTCACTTATGTTAAAACAATTTTATGCTGCCAAATTCAAAATGGAATTGGTTAACTTTAGAAATAGATTTTTCTGGGGTGGCAAGATTTAAATGGCCTAACTGACCATAGCTTTCAACGGACTCAACATAAAATTCTGAGACAGATCCCAGCACTATAAGAGGAAAAAAGGGATCGTAAAATCTAGAGATTGGAAAATGAACTCTTTGGTAACCAGTTTCCTTCCTTTTGAGTGTCTCGAGCTTTCCACTCTCATTCTACAAAGAGATGCCCTTCTCAGCTTGCATTTACATTTTCTTATGGAGTGGATGAGGGAACAAAGAACCAATTAAATGAACAGGACAAAGCTCCTGGGGAATTGCTTCCACTCAGCAGATCCTCGGGTTCTTTTCCACTGGGAGCAGAGAGGTGGAGGCCTGTTTGAAGTAGCGCCATGGCAGGGGGGAAGTGACTCAGTGGCCACACACCAGTAAAACTCCCCTGGCGAGAGGAATCATGTTTGAACTTGGCTTCCTTAAGGAGATTCCTGAGTGATTCAGGCTCAGAAAGTCAATCTAGATTTTACTGGCTGGCTATAACACCCCATGGGGCTCCCCCAAGCTACAGCTGGGGCATGGGCACAGTGATAAAGCAATGCTCTCTGAAACACATGTGTGAACTGGGGCCTCAGGATAGAGTGAGCTTTGCTGGGCATCAGGGTTAAAGTGGGCATACACTATTGATGCAGACCCTACTCTCTGATTTTGGGCACAGCACCTCCATGCTTCATTTCTGTATGACTACAACATCATAATGTTTTAATGAAATGTATTACAGTTAAATTCTTACGTCTTGAGTATGTGTTGCTATTGTTTGAAACAGGTTCTCAGTATTTAGTTCAAGCTTTCTTCCAACTTGTGATCCTCCTGCCTCAGACTCCTAGTGCTAGGATTACAAGCATACGCCTTCAGAGCTAATTTCTCATTTATTTTGACATGATTTCTTCCCTTTTCACTGAATATCTGAGAAGAGTTCCTTCCTCCTCCTCCTCCTCCTCCTCCTCCTCCTCCTCCTCCCTTTCCTCTTCCTGTTACTCCCCACTCATTGTTTTATACAGCTGTTTGTCAGAAATAAGATATTTCAAATGAATAACTACATTGGGCAAAATAAGGCAATATGTATAATCTCTTCCAGATTTGACACAAAAGCCCCCTGATCACCCTCTCAAAACAACAACAACAAAAACAAAACAAAACAGAGGGGCAGCTGTACAAAAGCAGAAACGCCTTAAACTGTCTGTGTGGGTCTGTGATGAACTGGGCACACTGTGAGAGAGAATGGCCAAGTAGACATGTATGGTCTTTGCTGTGACAGTGCTGGCTGTCTTGGCGAATCATTCTAAGTGGTTTTGTTCCATTCTACGGTGTTAGACTAGACCACACATGCTCTGCACTCTCAACCATGTTCATCCGGTCAATCGCTGCTGTCTTTAAGTACAGTGTTCTGCAGCATCCCCAAAGGTTGCTCATCTTGCTTCACTGAAACTCCATGCCTGTCGATCTGGACCTTCCCATTCTCCTTCTTACCTTGTAGCCACTGGGCACTACCTTCTACTCTTGGCTTCCGCAGATGTGAATATTTTAAATAATTTATAACAACTGAATCAAGTAGTGCTGATCTTTGGGTTGGCTGCTTATTCTTCAAGCATAGTGTCCACAAGTTAGACATGTTGTGCCTGTCCATGTGGCGCCTACTGCAGACCATCTTTCTTGGTTAATCTCGAATAATTCCCTTTACCCTCCAGATTTCATCACTCATTCCTACTTTCATGGGTATTTCAGTTAGTGCTGTATCCTGACTGTTACAAATGGTGCAACAGTGTACAGCCTTAGGTTTAATCCTCAGTATCATTGGGGGAAATTCACACAAGGACTAAGTGGAAAGAAATTCACTACACGTGGTAGCATACACTATAGTTTCGACGTTCTGGAGGCTGGGACAGGAAGATTATGAATTTAAGACCAAGAGGAACTGTAGAAACTGTTCTTATCTCAAAAGAGAGAGAAAAAAGAATGAACAAATACATGAATAAAAGCAAAGTTAACCTGAGAATTGTGGCAACTCTTTGGAATCCTGATTTTAGATTTTTTTTTAAATAAACACCAAGAAGATGGATTGCTGATCAGATGGCAAGAATTCCATATGTGATCTCCCTTGTGTCCTGCTAGGGCAGGGATGAAAAGGAATTAAAGGGCTCATTCAAAGAGCAGAAGACAGCTGGGGCAGAAGCAAAGTCCAAAACCATGTGGCAGGTGATGGATGGGGAAAACAGAACAAAAAGTTATCAGTGGCAGAGATTCAAAACCAGGGGCCTCAAAACACCAGGTGAGTTAAGAACTCGGTACCTTGGGTGAAGCTCAATGATCTAGTTTGCCTGGGGCCAAGCATGCAGGTGGGACAGGGAGGAAGACTGGGAGGGAAGTGGGGCCTGCTCTTTTATAATCCCCTGACTCATGCAGAGAATTTTTGGCAAAGAACATCACAGAAACAGGTGGATGAGAAGTTACTGGTTCCTTTAGCAAAGTTATGAAAGCACTCCAGCCCAAGTTCCAGGCGGTGTCTTGAACTTGAGATAAATTCATAAATAAATTTAGTGGTTTTATTTTTAGCATCATCCATGAAAATGCAGTAGAGAAAGAAGGCCATTGAAACTACAAACCTTGCCTTTGTCTTGGGTCTTCATTTATCAGACATAAGATATGAATAGATATTTTTACTTTATAAAACTCAAATGTAAAATTGTATTGTAAGACCCAGCAGCAGGCATATCTCTGTGAGTTCAAGGCTAGCCTGGTCTTCATAGTGAGTCTCAGAAGAGCCAGGGCTGTATTTTAAGACACTGGCTATTACAAACAGAGAAGTGAATAGTGAAAGCACAGATGATAGCATCTCACTTTCCTTGAGCAGGAGTGGTATTTTTGTTTTAACCCGTGTTCTGTTTGGAAAATTGAAACGGATGAAATTTCTCACGGTAAGTGTTTGACTACAAGAATTAATGTCATGTCAGTGTCTTCCCCGTTCATCATTCTCTCCCAGACTTGCTGCTGTGTTTAACCTGGATTTTGTTACTCCCAAGAATGTAAAATTGAATTCAGGTTGATATATTATAAGTAATTCTCCATCCCATCTATTTTTTCAAGTCTATTATCTAATTGGAATTAACTCCCAAATACCCCGAAATTTTGAAAAAACAAAAGTAACTACAGGCAAGAGGCTGACTCCCGCTTTGCACTGTGTCCTTCATGAAGTGTTTAAGCCATTCCTTTCAGGAGAAATAAATAAGGCCTCCCTCTTGTCTTCCACTTTCCTTAAAAATAATAGCATAGCCATTTTTTCTCATTTTGTTAGTGTTTTTTTTCTTATTTCCTGCTTTTTCTTCTTTGTTTCCTTCCTTCCTTTTTTGTTTTCTTCCTTTGTTTTCATATCTCTGCCTCCTCCCCCCACTTTTTGACAGTCTCCCTCTTGTTTTAAGTAATTCAGGCTGGCCTGGAACTCATGACTGTCCCAGACATATCCTCAGTGCTGAAACCACAGGCCTTCACCATGATTCTGCTGGCTTGGTTTTTATTGCTTAGGCATTTTCCATTCTAATAAACAGAATCCCAAAAGTGACACTGCCTCTCTGAATCATAGATTCTTAACTATATATTTAAATGTATATATAAATATATAAACACATATACATACATGTATAGAAAATATATAAGAATACATGTATATATATTTTACACACACATACATACACAAGAAATGATGGAAGCTCTCCAAAAAGAAATGGATGTAAGGGTTTATTTATTTTGTTGATACTGTCTGTAGTCAGCCTATATCTTAGGGATGAGAGGAGCACAGCAGGGGTTGGAGGGGACCAGGGACAGCACATGGGTATGAAAGCAGAGGACACTTCTTACTTAATTCAGTCCTTTGACAATTGTAGGATACATGCTAGATAAGGCTTACAATTAGGCATCTTTAACCACCAGTAATTAGGCATGTGTGTATGGTCTAACATGTAGTATTGACCACTAGGAGATATCCATGCATTAAACCACACCTAAGACTAGCCTGGAAACCCCACGTAAGAATATTATGGATATCATAATAACCGTGTTTTCTCATGTGTTTCGCACATGTGAAAAAGCTCAGTCATTTGAGTTTATAAGTAAAAACAAAGCAAGGATGCTCTTGCTCATTGGATTGCTGTGGAGTGGGGTTCCTGGTGCTGGTGGTTGCTTACGACGCAGCACAAAACAGCAGACATGGATGAACTTACATGAGAGGCTTATGAGAGGCAAGAGGCTGCCACCATAGTAAATAGCCTATTTTTGTGCATCACTTTTAAACAACAAAGTCAGCCTTTTATGGATGCTCTATTCATTCTCAACTAGGTAATGACTGATCTTTTCCCCTTCTGCAATAGTCCTTCAGTATTGTGTTGACTTTTAGTAGAAATGGTATTAGTACCAGTAGGTATTCTATATTTCCCTAGACCAGGCTAAGATCCCTCCTCACTCATCTCTATGCATACCGAAAGCATTTACACAAATAAAATTACTAAGATTAAGTTGCAAACCAAATCACTATCATAAAACAATTTGTCTTCAGCTTATTCTTTTTAAGATGCTGGTTGCCCAGTGAATAACTAAAGAAATCTCTCCTAAGATCTTAAGTACTGATAACATTTGGGAAAACATGCATTTTGTTTTCTTTGAGGATTACTTTTCTTTCTTTGAATATATTGTTTTTCCCTAGATACATTGTTTCCCATTTTATAATAAGTAAAGATTATCATGCATAATTTTTAAATTGCAAAGGGAAGAGCTAACAAACGTCAATGAATGCTTGTTAGCCATGATCTAATCAAGTTCTCAGATGAGAGAGACTTATCCAAGAGCAGGAAGACATCTGAGAATGACAGTCTACTAAAGTGAACAGGAATACTGAGTTCACACATATGAATGGCTGACCTCTAAGAAGAGAAAGAGGTGATTATGATTACACTTATACTTCTATGACCTATTTATGTTGAGTCTTATGTCATAACAAGAGATGAAGTGTAACTCCAAGAGGAAGCGACTCATTCCAGCCACTGGCTTCCATTAGCTAGGACTTCTTTATAGTCACGCATCCTAGAGATCAGGGCAGAATGCATGACTATCACTGTGAACATCATGATTTCTGAATGAGCTCTTCTTTCATGAGTTAGTTCCACTGAAAAGTTATTCAATAAAAAGACACAGTGGCATGTTTGGAAGTTCTTTAAGTAGTCACTAAGGAAGTTCATAAATCTTCATCCAACAGCAATTCGGCAGGCATCACTTGCCTTATGATACTTGGAGGGCAGCCTAAAATGGGACAGAGTGATCAGGTACTGGAAAGGGACCCTTCAGGGAACCCATTTTGTGTTTTCACAGTAAATTCACATAAGAGCCTAAGTGGGTACCCTGAGCTCGTATGGAGCTGTGGATTTAAAAACCACAAAAGCTGAAATATGGCCTCATCACACAGATGCAAACCAGAATCTGCCATACCCTGATGGTCAAAGCTTGCAGAGAGCTACCCATGACCCATGACTGACCTGGACCTTGATCATTCAGAATAAGACACTGTCAATTTGTACTTCTTATTTGCATGGAGAAGGGAGGTGGCACAATTGGCAGCAAATCTCATGTGGACTACCCTGTCTCTGCTGTTCAGGAAGCCTACCTGACTTGCTTTCTGGCAAACCTGAAACAAATTTCAGGTGTAACAAATGGATGATGATGATGATGATGATAATGATGATGATGATAACAAAGATTTAATTATACTATCCTGGGTTCTCAGATGTATCTAGCATGTATCTAGCCATGTACCAAATTCCAGTGACCACCTGTGAGTCTTAAAAAGGTTTAATCTCTATAGATCTGAACACTAGAAAAACAAAACCCTTAAAAACATAATTTTTAAAAAATATTTTTTGGTAGAAGTTTAGTGGTATCCTAAGAAAATAGCTATCCATTGTTTACCTTCTTGTCTGCCACACCAATGTCAATTTTTATATGTTAAAATCTATTATCTGTTCAGAGTATGTATATTTTTAACTTTTCAAACATGGAATTTGGGGTTACATTTTTGCTATTATTTTCTAAGAGCATACTATGATGACAACAGCTTGTTAAATTTGTAGACGTTCTATAAAACAAGTTTGACATTAAATGCATGAAAAAAATCTAGCATTTTAGGGAATAATATAAAAACCTATGTGTGATGTTAGTTTTAATTATCAACTTGGCATAACCTGGAATCCCCTGAGCCGAGAGTTTCAGTGAACAATTTATATAGGGTTAGCCCAGGAGCTTAGCAGTTGGAGGTTGTTTTAATTATCAAAGTTAATCGATGTGGGAAGACACAGCCCAGTATGCTAGCATTATCCTTCAGCTAGACAGGGCTTGCTGGACATCATTAAAGTTGAGAAATTGATACTTCATATCCCATAACCACCTGACCTTAGTTTTCTCTAAGGATGATCCCTAGCTAAGACTCCTAGCTTAGTGGATAGGTGGCCTGAACTGGCCCTCTCCTATAATCAGATTGATGACTACCATAGCTGTTATCAGAGAAACTTCATCCAGTAACTGATGGAAACAAATGCAGAGATCCACAGCCAAGCACTGGGCCACGTTCTGGGAATTCTGTTGAAAAGAGGGAGGAAGGATTGTATGAGCCAGGGAGGCTTAAGGTCATCACAAGGGTACCCACAGAATCAACTAACCTGGGTTCATAGGAGCTCACAGTCCCTAGACTGACAGCTAAGGAGCCCACATAGGACTGACCTAGGCCCTCTGCATATATGTGACATTGTATAGTTTGGTCTACTTATAGGACTCCTAGCAGTAGAAGCAGGCCTGTCCCTGATGCTTTGCAGGTTTTGGAGAACCTATTCTTCATATTGTGTTGCCTTACAAAGCCTTAATATGAGGGGAGGAGCTTAGACTTACCTCAATTTGATATTTCGTGCTTTGGTTTACACCCATAGGAGGCCTGCTCCTTTCTGAGCAAAAACAGAGGGGGAGTAGATTCAAGGACGGGGTGGAGGAGGGAATAGGAGGAGAAGAGGGAGGGGAAACTGCAGTCAGGATGTAAAATAATTGGATAAATTTAATTTAAAAAGTAAAATAAGTAAATTTATCAGGTATTCAAAAATAAAGTTGCAAAATCAAGTTGAACTTAAGCAGGTGAGCATCTATACACTAACTTTTTCTGCTCTTAACTATAGATGTGATGTGACTAGTTGTTTGAAGTTCCTGCCTTGACTTCCCTACAGATATTGATTGTAGCCAAGAACTGTAAGATGAAATGAGTCCTTTGTCCTCTATGCTGCCATTTTGCTCAGGTATTTTAGCACAGTAACAGAAATGACACTAGATTACTATAGCACCAATTATTCTTTGATTCAAACTGTAAACATTGCTCTTTTATGCTTGCCCCTCTAACACTTAACTGCATTTATAGTTTACCCTTGACTTGTGTTGAATGGACCATATTATTACCATCGAGCATGAGGCTTATAGGCTTCTATAGAAGGTGTTTGTAAGAGCTAAAGTTAACCTGCAAGACCCACTTGCCTATGGACAGATAATTTCCTGGAATGCTGGGGGCAATGCTTGAGTGGGAGATAACAAACCACAAGTTTTCTAGTCCCCTAAACAGCTTTGTTTAGCTTATCTGCACCAGATGTGTTTGGTCACATGTAGGTGGGAGGTATGCAGACAGGAAATACACCAGGATGTATGTTTACCCCCAGATGGATGGAGGTGGAAGGCACGCAGGCAGGAAGTATGTCAGGATATATGCTTGCCCCTGATTAAGTATGTAGGTTTATGAGTATATATTTATAAGCCTCTGCAAAATAAGACCTGTTGCCATTTCCTGGGAACCCCAGAATTGTCCTGGCCAGAGCCCATCATCCTGGCCAGTAGTTATTTAAAGCTTGCGTCAAATTGGGCTCAAAATTGTGTAAGTTGTTTTTCTCTGGAGATTCTCAGGTTTAGCAGTCTTTAGTAAATAAATGAGTGTCAGGAGAAGAACAAAAAGTTAATTCATTGAGTAAAGATGCGCCAAATTTTGAAAGCCAGTTGAAGACTCTGTCGTGATGAAAATGATTTGAAAGTATATGCTAATGTCATGCAAATGCAGGAATTGTTTGAGCCACAGTCACAGTTGAGAACCAAGACTTCAGTACTTTTCTGTATGCTTGCTGTAGATGGATCCTAAAATATGTTCAAAAGGCTCCCTTCCTTGCCTGAGGACAGTGTGAGGCTTTCTCTATCAGTCTACCATCAAGGTTGTAATTAAGTCATTGAGTCTGTGGCCTCTATTTATAACTACAATACATGATCAAGGATTATAAACACCAGGAAAGCTGTATTATCACACTGTCTAATTATCACATTAAGAGAACGACAACAGAGATGCGTTTCATCTCTTACTAGAAAGAAGAATTCCGGCAGTACCTGGCAGTTCACTTTGATGTTGGATTTGTAAAAGAAAGTATCAAAGATGGAACTGTTTTCAAATAGAGCATCCGATGCTGGTTTTCATCCAGGCAGTAAGGTTTCTGCTGCACCGCCATGGTTTGCTTTGAAGTGGCATAGCCTAGAGTTTGTTATTAGGATCTATTTATTGCAGGTAAAACAATGAAATTCAAGAGGGTAGAAGAAAAATAGGCAGAGCTCAAAGCCAGCAGCAGGAATTTAAGTTGATCACTGAAATGTGTAACTTGCTAACAAATATATACACAATGGAAGACCTGAATAGACAGGAATTCTTAAAATGTGGTACCCCAAATTGAATATTCATGCCATGTTACATTATAATCAAAACCTGTAAAAATTGGAGACAAAAATAAATCTTGGGTGTCAGTTCTATTCTTTGTGAGGGTGACATCTTTTGAAGGTCTAATGGAAGATGCTGTTCACACCTCCGGGAGACCAGTGGTCTTTCAAGAGTAAGGGTAAAAAAATAGTAAAGTTAGGTTAGACCACTGGGTTGTCCTTCATAAGTAGAGTTGAGAATATTGCTCTTGCCTCAGGACAGTTCTTGGTAAAATCTAATCAGTGATGCTGGATCTCAACAATGTGAAGTCTGGAAAAGTGAAGCTGCCAATCCTGGTTAGACTCGTGTATAACCATTTATTTATTACCAGTGTATTTTTGTGAACTATGTCTATGTTTTACTTCCAATTCTGGCTTCAACCAGGTTCCTACATTAAGAGGACACTCTTACAGTCAATGCTGGCGAAATCTCCCACCCAGATAAGGGACCACATTCAGATTGCAAACCCTCACCCAACTCTCATACATTTATCTGTATTGCTCCTTTATTTAATCCATGATATCAATTATTAAGGCAAGATATAAATTTATCAATTTCATTTCTTCTTTATTTCTTTCTTCTTCCTTCCCTTCCTTACTCCCTTCCTTCTCTCCTTCTTTCTTTCCTTCCTTCTGTTTATTTATTTTTTGGATAGGCTTTCACAAAGAACAGGTTGGCATGGTATTGGCATTTTCCTTGCCACAACCCCTGAGAGGTAGAATTATTAATATTATAAGATAATTGGAATTGAAGAAACAATTGCTTTTAGTTGATCATTCTTTCCATTGAGGAGCAACATTTGGATAGTAACTGTTTTTATTTTATTTTTTTGTATTTTACATTTTTTTATTATTATTATTAAAAAATTTCCACCTCCTCCCAATTCCCTCCCC
>LOJH01002006.1:5030-19758 GCA_001685095.1 Ellobius talpinus
AGTAAGCAACCAGGCACAAAGCAGGATTTAGAAGAAGCCAGTTAAAGAATTTGGATGTAATGATATCCTGAGACTGAAAATCCTTTTATCGTGTTGAGAAATCACACGACAAGTATCAAGCCACCTTAGACCCTGCTCTTGGGGAAGAGATGAATGCTGGTCCTGTTCTACAGAAAGTATGGGGTCTCACTGTGGAGAGACACCATTTGTTAAGAGCAAAGCAAATGAGGAGAACATAAACCTACGACCATTATGACCTATGTGCCATGTGCTGACTGGTCAATGGTTAAGGAGTCCCAGGGACACTCCAGTCAACATTAGGGAGACCTGAGTCCTATCTCCTTGAATGAGGAGCCCTGAGCCAAGTAGTTCTGGCTCTAAATGAGCTAAACTAGCTCTTATCTCCTCTTGCAGCAAGATGCCTAGGTACCTGCCTCCCCAGCTGCCTATAGACTTCTGACTAGGGCACCTCTTCTGCTCCCCCCACCACCACCCTGGGAGGCACAGCAGGTGGCCATGCTCAGCAACCACTGGGGGGGGGAACACACCAGTAGCTTCCAACTGATGTGGGATGTCCTTTTGTGTATGTGTTGCTTTTATTGGTTGATGAATCAATTTGCTTCAGCCACTGGCTTACCAGAGTAAAGCTAGGCAGGAAATCCCAACAGAGACAGAGAAGGTGGAATCAAGGAGATGTCACATAACCTCGGAAGGAGGAAGATGCCAGAACATTACTCGTAAGTCACAGCCTCGTGGAGATACACAGAGTAATAAAAATGGGTTAATTTAAGATGTAAGAGTTAGCTAGGAATATGTCTGAGTCATTGGCCAAACAGTATTGTAATTAATATAGTTTCTGTGTGATTATTCGGGTCTGGGCAGCCGGGAAACAACAGCATAGCCTCTGTTTATATCCAACCAAACACGGATGGAGCTGGTGTTTCTACATTCCAGCTCCCACCTGTTCTATGAGTGAGGGAACACTCATCCACTTCTTCCTCCTTTAATATTATTCTCCAGTGCTTCCTGGTGTCCAGGATTTCTTGCGTCCATGGAAACATGTAGTGCCTGATGGGCAGGTTGTCTTCCCCTCCCTTCTCTCCCTGTTCCTCTCCTCCCCTCACTTTCCTGTTCATATTTGCTGGAAGCTCCACCCCACAAGAAGCCACATTCTACTGGAATCCCTGTCTTGGTCTTGGCTCTGTGGGAGAAATCAGCAAAACCATCCACTTCAGTTCAGTCACACTGTGGCAGGTGCGTGCCAACTGTTGTCCTGGTTCACGAAGACGGAAGACGTGCCTGGATTAGCAAGGAACCCTGGCACTCCTTGCCCTGGCTTAACGTCCCAAGTCTTATCTCCCCGGCATGCTATCTCCTCTCTTTGTTCTGTAAGAGCCCTCTTGACGATGGCTGGAGATGTCTGGATTTATGTACACAAGGGGCAAGGCTAGAAGCTACCATATGTGGCTTTAGCTAAAGATCAGCCTTAGGAAACCCATTTTCAAATGACAACCACATGGTTCTTTGAGTTTCTCTTAAAAATGCTGAACTACCCCGTCAGCGTGGGTGTGGGTCTGGAGACACCCAGCCAGTGAAGATGTGTGTTAGAGAGAGGGCTTCATTTTGTCAAAGGCACCTTCGGCACTCTGCTATTCAGGAGATTTGTTTGTCTAACCAGAGAGATCTGAATGTTGTCTCCCGGGTCACAGGACAAGACACTAGTCCATACTGGGAGCACATGACCAGATCCATGTTTAGTTGAAAATGAGGTCTCTGAAAATTGCTTTTGACTCAGTCACATCCTCTGGTGCCATTGCTGCCGGGACAAGAGGCGCCTTGTGTTAAGATGCCAGCAGGGTGGTTGCTCTCTATGAATGAAGACCCGAGGAATGAGACGGAATGCCATAGGAAGTAGGCTCCAGAAAGCAAACACCCGCCAAGAAATCAAGAAACAACTGGAAACTTTGCCCTCTTAAAATGCTATGCATAGTCAATTATGCATTTGTGAGTCAATTATGCATTTGTAAGTCAATTACAAAAAAAAGAAAGAAAGAAAACAGATGAGTTTTAAGACTTTAAATGCGCTATGCTGGAAAGAGCTTCGATTTAGGAGAACAATAATTTAAAAAAAATGGTTTTAGGTCAAATGAGAAGGGAAGGCTTCCAAAATGCCTCTTGGGAATTAAATTAAAAATGAGTAAACTAATTTTATTTTCGGCTTAAATAAAACTCCCCTGAACTGTTTAATGGGCACCTACCTCCTTTAGGTACCTCCGAGAGAAAGCTCAATTTGCAATTATAAGGCTAAGGAGATTAATGAATCACTACATTTTATTTGTAGTAGAACCAGTGATTAGAAAGAACTTCCCCCCCTCTGAGTTAGAGTCACAGCAAGCTAGCTAGACAAAGTGAGGGGCTGAGCTTGTCACTGACCTACTTAGGTGGCTGTATGTTATCCGTTAAGTTCAGGGACCAGGGTTATTTATCTTTCCATAAGGAGGACTCAGGCCTGCTGCATGCATGTAGAAGGAGCCTGAAACTATAGGTAGAATAAATAACCCTACCATGGTGTTTTCAAGTTCATACATTTGGAATAAACAGGCCAAGGTAAGACTGCGCTTCTGGAGGTGACAGCTGCGTCTTCCTCACCTCATCTTCCAGGATGCAAATGTCACCTGTTGACTGAACCTACTTGCACTTGAGCCCCATATTACCATGACTTTGTGTCTTTTTTGTTTACCAAAGTGTCCCTATCCTCAGACAGCTGCTTTGCATACAGTAGGTATTCAACTTTGCCCATCAAATGAGTGTGTTAGAAAAATTGAAAACTCCTTTGGAGACCATTAAGGTTGATACTGACCAAGAGTGTCACTGGGCCTTGGATCCCCTAGGACATAGCCTCTCGGTGTATCTGTGGGGGTTATCTAGGTTGGGCTAATTCAGTAAGGAAGACTCGCCTGAAATGCGGTACCATTCCCTGGGCTGGGGCCCTGGACTGAATACAAAGAAGGCAAGCTGAGTACCAGCATTTATCTCTCTATTTCTTGACTGTGGATGCAGTGTGACCGGCTGCCTCATGCTCCTGACCGTGATTTTACATAGAAACTAGGGCCCAGGTGAAGGGTTAGAACACTCAAAGAAGGAGAGAGGCAGAGCTGGGCTCCCTCTGGATGGGGCTCAGATGGGCTTGGGTGTAGATTTAGGAGACAGGAACTAGAGAGGAGTGAGAAGAAGGAAAGAAGGAACGGAAGCACCTAATAGAACCATGTCTGAACGGGGAACTGATGGGAGCCTCTCTATCTCCCCTCTCACAGCGAAGAGTACACCAGAATTGCCTTCTGGACAGAGTCCTGGGCACCACTCCAAGAAGCCTTCCTCCTGCTCGCTGTGGCCCACCCCTCTCCTGGGACATGACCTTCCCTACTTCTGGGCCACCCTGAGTGGGCAGCAATTCTCTATTACTGGAGGAACAACAGATAGGCAATGAGGTGGTATAACGAGAGTTAGGGTGCCCACTACGGCTCCAGCCCACCTCTACGGGGGCCAAGGGCTCAGGGCCTCCCACACTTACTGAGCCCTCCATGTCTATGGTTTCAACTAAGCAGTCTCATCTCCCCTGCTGAGACAGAGACACACACCCTATGAAGGGGGCCTCTTCCTTCAAGGAGCTCCCAAAGCTGACATGCATGTCTGTGAAAGACGGGAGTGACACACTGTTCATGAAGAGCACCAAGTGGATGTTCGGAGTGTCAGCCTTAAACAAATAAAAATGCACAGATGTTAAGCTATTAGTTCCGGGGGAGGGGGCGGGGACTTCAGAAGATGGGAAGACCTGTCCATCCCAGACTGTGTTGTTGTCCCCTGCTCTATCTTCATTTTTGCCATCTAAATCTGTTACATTCACTAGATTCCAAGGGGGCAAAACTATGAATTTGCTTATCTGGGTCCTGAGGTTATGGGTGACTTCCTTTTCTACCTGAGACATTTTATGCATTATAGAAAGAACATTCTGCAATTACATATATATATATATGGTTCATCCATGACAGATTGCCACATTGCCATTACTGAGAAAGGGGAACCACACATATTGAGGGGTCCTTGAGGAGGAGGCAGGTGCACAGCCAGCTGCAGGTGGCCTCTACTCTGGCAGCACAAGCCATAGGAGGGCTGAACAAAACTCCTCCTGGAGGGATGTGCCATGATTGGAGGTTCCCAGGGAGGGTGCGTGCTGAGGAAGGCTTGGGGACAGAGGAGGAGGTTTTCAGTGTCAGCCTTCTGCACCCATGGACTCCACATCTTGTGTTCAACCAATTTCCACGCAGAAACATTGGGACAAATAGTGATAATCTGTAAGGAGCATGTGCAGACTTTTCTGTCATCATTCCCTAAACACAGTTCAGCAAAAATCTACATTGCATTTACATTCCATTAGGCGCTGGAGGTAATGCAGAGACGACATGCCAGGTGTGGGAGAGGGCATGCGGGTGCCTTCTATGCCAACAGTACACCATCTTAGAGTCTACTGACGCGAGCATCTGTGGGAGGTGGTGATGGGTAGCAATGTCATTTGCCACAGACTAGGATCCCTGGACAGGAAGCCTCATCTGAGAAACTGTACTGATGGTGTTCTGGGAAGACTCACCGAGGAGTGGGAGGCATCTACAGGTAGCAGCCCAGATAGTAGGGGCACAGCAGAAGGAAGATTATTCACATTCCATTTGCTGGCTTGGCCCTCTGTGTCCAGCTGAGTTGATTTACCCCGTTGTTGGTTTCATTTTGGCAGAAGAATGAGTGCTAGGTTCTTTACCAAGTGAGATGCTTGGGGAGACAAGTAAGGTGGCTCCAAAAGGACCCATCCACTCAGGTCTACTCAGAAAGGACCCCTGGGGGACTGTCTCCTCTCCTAAAAGCATCGAAATTTGCACCCCTGCAAAGACTGTTAGGAAAATAAATACAACCAAGTCACCTCCCAGCTTGAAGACTCTTCAGGAGGGACTTCATTCTGGAAACACTGAGACACCGCATGGGCCAGCGGGTGGCCAACACAATGGCTGTCTGTTAATCTTTGTGGAAGAAGCAGCTTGTCTCAGAAGTGTTAACCTCACACAACACACCATGGCTTTTCATTCTCACAAGACATATTATTTCATTACAGCAAAATGGGGCTAACCTGCACTGTGAGCAGGTTTTGTTTATGCGGTTGCTAGGTAACCAGTTCGCCCCTTGGGTTTCCAAGGCTGCCGAGGGTACTAAACTTCACACTATAAACCAGGGTGTTGGGGAGCTCAGGTCGGCCTCAGCATGTCTGAAGGGCAGGCTTGTGACTGGTGACTGATGGGGGTTCATGATGAGGGCTCAAATTAAGCTTAAATTTTTGGATTCTAAGCAAGGAAATTTGGGGGTTAATTATAGTGACCTTTCAAGGGGATGGTATAAAGCATACAGAAATAAAAAAATATATGAACATAAACACAAAATGTACATACATTAGATATCAATTTAAAAAGACCAGGAATTGAGTTGCTTACTAATGATGATGGGCATAACTTCTCACTCCAGCTGGCTTCTGATTTGCCAGGAGCCACTGTGGTGCCTGCCTATGTCCTACCCTGACACAAGGTACATCTTTCATGTTTGTATCCGTCAGAAAAATGAGGTGTCATAGATCCCACAGTGGACCTATGTTCTCAACCCACCAACTGTGCCAGCTGCTGTACTCCCAGGAGAACCAGCGTTCAGCGAGGAGGAGAAGGCTGCATGTGTTTGCTCGCTTGTCAATTTATACAGTTATTTGAGATGGCAGCCTCATGTATCCGGGGCTGACATTGCACTCTCTACAAAACAGCCAAGGATGACTTTCAACTCCTGATCTTCTTGCTTCTATCTTCCCAGTGCTGGGGTTGACAGGGGCATACCATCATACCAATGTGGTGCTAGGGGTCCAGCCAAGGGTTTTGTACAGATGGGTGAGCCCTGTACCAACTGGGCTACATCTCCAGCCCTAAGTAGTGTATCTTCATTTTGGTAAGAAGAATCAGTGTGTACCATATCAGACTGATCAGTGTGGTTGGGCTGGCTGGTAAGGCCTTGGATTTAAGGCAGTCTAGATTGTAACCTCCCAGGGCACAAGGAGGATGCACCAGGGGATGATCTTTTTAGGACAGACCTGTGAGAACTGCTGGGAAGCACGTGCTCCTACAAAGCATGAAATGGTCCTACAGAAACTAGGAAAGAGCAAATTCGGTCTCTAACATCTATGTGAGAAGACTCAAAGAAAAAAAATACTGACACTTTTGAACCATTTACCTTACTTTTAAAAAATGTGTGTGTGTATGTGTGTGTGCAAGCTTGTGCTTGCATATGCACGTGTGTGTATGTGTGTGTAAGATTGCACTTGTGCATGCATGTGCACACGTGTCTGTGTGTGTGTCTGTGTGTGTATGTGTGTGCATTGCCGTGGTACACTTATGGGGGTCAGGGAACAGCTCGTGGGAGTTGGCTTTCTCCTTCCACCATGTGGGTTCTGGAGATCAAACTCAGGTTGTCAGCCTTGGCCACAAACACTTTTGCCTGCTGAGCCATCTAGTCAGCCTCTGCCCACTTTCTTAAAGCCATGCCTTGGGCGACCACTGCATCCCAGAACTCCTTATGAAGACGGGAGCCCAGAGTCAGGCTGGGTTTAGATCCCAGCCCCACTGCTTACTAGATATTCATTCTTGGCAAAACCGCTTACTCCCTCTGCACCTCCGTTTGTTTGTTTGTTTTTTAAAGCTGTAAAATACAATTATCACTGTTCAAGGCTTTTGTGGGAATTTTGGTGGTTAAATTCGATTATTTGTGTAAAGAATTTAGCACAGCTAGCTCTCAGAAGGACCCAACCATCAGTACCTTCATTGGCAGTAGTAATGAAAACAGTGATGGCCACACAAGGTCAAAGATTAGAATAACCTCAGCAGGCTTGCCACAGTGCAGGTGATCGTGCAAGCCATTATAAGCAGCACGGACATCAAGTGGCGCAGATGGACAAACTGGACTCCTGGGACTCTGTTTGCACTCGATTCCTTATTCTGACCCATAGATCCCACCTTGTTTGGGGAATTTCCCTGAACTTCAGCACCACAATCAAAGGTTGATTGGCACGCAGATATGTGATGGCTTCTCCATCTTGAACACTGGGAGCAGGCCCAGAGCTGCTGAGCTGGGTTAGTGTGGGAGGCGCCATCTGT
This sequence comes from Ellobius talpinus, assembly GCA_001685095.1. Lineage (NCBI taxonomy): Eukaryota > Metazoa > Chordata > Mammalia > Rodentia > Cricetidae > Ellobius > Ellobius talpinus. Next base: position 12,260 of record LOJH01002006.1, read on the forward strand.
GTGGAACCCCACAGGGCCTGCATAGCTGCCTTTGCCAGCTTTCACTATGGCCATGATCTGGACCTGGCTCTCTGGTGCCCTTCCAATCCACAGTTTAACTGCTCAGGGGATGAGAAATAGGTCAAGCAAAGCAGATGGACTTCCACATCTGAAAGGGATAGCAGTATGCCAGCATCAATGCCTGCCTTCGCTGAGGAGATCCCTGAGGAGGGGTACGACGGCAGCCTGCAGATGTTTCTGCAAATGTCTTTGGAAGTCATTCCTTCTGTGGCCCAAGAGTCCCAAGACTCTGACTGAGTTCTCTAAGACGTCTGTCAAAATCCTTTCTAAAGAAAATCTTCTACACTCCGGGCTAGGATGCTCCTTCCCTTCTGACTCCCCCAAGGTCACATGAGACAACAGAGGTAACAACAGGTGCCACCCAATTCCAGGAAACTAATAAGGGAGTTTGCCTCTCATCCCACATTTTCCTTTGCTTCATTCCCCGATGCTCTATGTACTCACTTTGCTTAAACATGATAACAATTTAAAATAAGTTGGGCATTATTATTATTATTATTCTGTCTTAAAATGTTGGTTAAAAACTACCAGCTGTACGAGACTGTACCAGGAAAGGAGAGATGTCGGTGAGAAGCCCTGCTCTCCTGGAACCCAGAGTCTAGGGTGGGTTGGTTGAGATTCCTCAGGGTACTGTCGCTTTAGCCTTTTCTGAACTCCCCTGAGAAATCGCCCAGCACTAATTCCACACAGACTCATTCTGTTAACTGGGATTCTGTCTGTGGAAATCCAAAGGCTTGATACAGAGTCCTCCTGCCTCAGTGAGTGGAGTGGCAGGGGCAGACAGAAGGCGTGGGCAGAAGGGTGGACCCACACATGGAAGAACGAGAGGCTGTGATATGTAAACATATCTTAGAGAAGCTGTTGTTTTTCCTGAAGACTAGCAATCCAGACTTCCACGCCTGAACTTTAACTTATTCAGCCAGGTCTTTATGGAAAGTGTTTCAAATAACTTGTTGGTTTACGAAGTGCTTCTAAGGGATTATCATAACAAACCTCCTGATTATCAGGACACAATATCATCACCCACACTGTGAAGACAAGAAAACCAATCTTCCACAAAAGCAAAGAACAGAGTTGGGACCTGAATCCAGAACTGACTGAAGCATACACAGCCATGGGCCACATACTCAAGCACACCAGAGGCACAGAGGGCACAGCATAGAGTCTCTGGGTTTTGCGTTTAAAAAACATTTGTGTGTGTGTGTGTGTGTGTGTGTGTGTGTGTGTGGTGTGAGCTATATATGTATGTTCTGATGTGTACTTATGCTGGCCACAGTCAAGTGTCTTTTTCTATCACCTCCACCTTATTTCTGAGAGACAGGGTCTCTCGCTGATCCTGCAGCTCATCCTTTCAGCTAGGATGCCTGCCAGTATCCTTCCAGAGTCTGCTTATCTCTGACTCCCAATGTTGACTTGCATGCCTCACTTTTACTTAGATACTAGGGATTTGAACTCAGGTCCTTATGCTTTTACAGGCAGTGTATCTACCCACTGAGACATCTCCCCAGCCCAACTCTATACCTCTTTGTGGGTAGAGAGCCTCAGAGCAGCCTTGGCTTTGAATATGAGATGCATCACTTATGTAAGACCACGAAAAACCATTGTTTAAAATAACATCCATTACAGACCGAATCTAAAGACTATTTCCAAATTGCTGCCAACAGTTTTTGGTTCTATCTTCTCCAAATAATTAAGGGTTAGCAACTACAAAATTAATTCTAGTGGTAAGCTGTGCATCTGGCTTAATGGATATCATAAATCAATCCCATGAGGTAAAATCTATTTTAAGAAGTCTCCAAAGAAGTGCTGTTTCAAAGAACGGAACTATGCTATTTTTTTTCTCTTCAGAGCAGTCTAAGTCCCTACCCCTACCACCAAGTTAGACCTCTTGAAGAACTTCCAGCACTCTCTGTGATGGGGTCAGAATGGAAAACATGCAGGTTCCCGGGCCTAGACCAGGCCCACGATAATAGCCATTGCAACTCCCCCAAAGACATGCTCATGTTGAATCCTGGAACCCGTGTGTGTAACCTTATGTGGGGTGATTGACAGATGTGATTAAATGAGGAAGCCTTGAGTCTGAGGACAGGAGATCCTGTGAAGACAGAGATATGGCCACAGGCCAAGAGAAGTCTGGAACCACTGGGAACTCGAAGAGGCAAGACATACTGTCCCCTTGTCCTCTTAGGAAGCATGGATTGGCTGACACCTTGAGTCTTGGTTTATAGCCGCCAGAATGGATAGAGACTAAGCTTCTGTCATCCTAAATCACCCAGCCTATGGCGATTCGTTTCAGTAACTCTTGAGAGAAATCAAGATACTTACCAAGTAAAGAACTCTGTCTCGGGCTCAGCAGTCAGGACCAGAAGACACTCCTTTGGGAGGAGGGTTCACAGTCAAGGTGAGAACTAGATCTGGAGTGACTGACCAGCCAGCTCTGCTTGTGGCTAAACCTGGGCATTTCCCCTATAGAACCTGCACACAGAGCAGGCATGGGAGCAGAGAGGAGCCTTCAGGCAGGTGTGCAAATCGTTCTAGATGGGCTCTCTGGAGTTTTCTAGTTTACTAGAAACAACCCACCACTCCAAGCAAGCACAGCCATAATAAGACCGCGTAAGAAGTCTTGCCATTGAGATTTTCTCCAACTCATCAGAGAGGAGGGAGAAGTGGGGAACACATATAAACAGTTCTGTCCCAAGTGTCACACAGATGTAATGCTTCTCAGAACTCACCAATAAGCAAGATTTCAAGCTCCGAATGTGTCTCTACCCTTATTAAATGGGGCAACATTAAATTTATACCAGCACACTCCTATTTCTAAAGCACAGGCTGGCTTGTCCCAAGTATAACGGCTCTTTCTTGCCCTCCCCTGACCCTCCTCATACATGTATCATGTATCACAGACAGCTAGATGATCTTAAAGTCACCTCTGAACAGAGAATGTCTGCTTGTGGCCACATTCTCTGGTGATGCCTACTGAGGGTGAGTTCATTCAAGAGCCCATGAACTTGTACTGGCTTGGGCAGCTGAAGAGACACATTTGACTGTCCACCCCAGGATTTGATTCAGCTGAAAGACAGAGGGGCAGTCACAGCAGCCCTTTGTAACCAAAGTATCCAACAAGCCACCGTGACCATCCAAAGCCCTGGGTTGTGCAGCCTGCAGGACAAGGATTGTCGGGGAAGAAGGGTTGTCCCTGTTGAGAAGATCATGTTGGGGAAGGGTTAGAAACATGGTTAGAAACACATGGTGGGCATGAGTCATGGCACTAGGTGTCTGGGATGAAGGCTGCTGGGTTCACAGACCTGAAGTCACTACCCAGGGGGGCTATGTGACCTCGGCAAGTTTCTAATGTCTCAGTCTCTGTTATTCCACTGTAACCCAGGGCAGACAAGGGTTATAGCACAGGGTAACATGAGGACTCAAAATGCCTCTGAAAATTGGGTTTTGGAGAAACTATCCAGGGAACCCAGGGTGCTCAACTACCATCACGGGTAGTCCACCACAGACGTGAAACCAAAGGCATTGCCATAATTCAAGATGAGGCTGGTGGGTCCCCAAAGGGAAGAAAAAGGTTTAAAGAAGGGAGGCCACCCAAGCAGAACCCAAGTAGAACAGACAGGGACTCAGCTTCCTCTCAAAAAGCTTGGCCATGAGGAGGGTTAGCTACCCCCAGAAGACCTAGCTCATCACCTCCCTTTGCTTATAACAGAGGGCAGTGACAAGTGGACTGGCACCCCCAACACTCCCAAGGCTCAGCAAAGATTTCTATTGTGAATACCTGGAAACTGATGTCCGATGCACAACCATGAAGTGTACTGTGCACCCTGCATGGATCACCCCAAACCTGCTACCGGTCCTGACAGGTGTCTGTGTCTACCATCTCTGAACAGAGACAGATGGAAGGAGAGCTGTGCAAAGGCCCTTTGCCTACCTTCCACATGAGAGAACCTTCTGGAATGACTATCACACCCACCTCGTTTCCTTCCAAGACAGGTCTCCTACAGGACCCGTAAGAGGAAGCCCCTATTGAAGGAAGTGATTTCTAGTCATCAGACTCTACAGAGGAGACACATGGAGACAGGGTGGCTCCCAGCAAGCAGAACCTCCAGAGAAACCTGGGCTTCCCCATTTTTTCCCTTCTACCACACCCTGCCCATCAGCCATCCAGTTCTTCCTTCCAAACCCATGGTGGTCCTGGCCATCTTGCCCCCTCCACAGACCCCTCCCTGTCCATGTACCCATTAGAATGCAGCAGTCCCCTCCTGGACCACCTTGACTTGGTCCTCATCCAGGTCAGCATCCCATACGCAGGCTAGAGAACCTCATGAAACAGTTTGGATCACATGACTCCTGGGCTCAACACCCTTGTCGGCTCCCCTCTCCTTGAAAGCCAAAGCGGGGCTCCTCCTAACACCCACACAGTTGGATGTGATCAGTACCCTCTCCTCCCTCCTCTTGCTTTTGTCTCATTGCTCGATCCTTAGAGTACGCCCAGTGCACCAGATGTGCCTCTGCCTCAGCTCCTTGATACACACCATTCCCTCTGTTTGGGATGCTTTCCCTCCTGTTGTCAAGTGGTTTCTTCCCTTACCTTCTTCAGGGCCCGGGTGCAAACAGAACTTCCCCAGAGAAGCTTTGGCTGTTCTACTGAAAATGGCACAGCTTGTTTTGCCCCATGCCTCGCCTGACCCCTTGATACTCTCTACCTTCTTGTTTGCCTGGTTCTCCGTCTCCCTCCACTAGAGGGCAATCATGCACATGTGTTTGTTGAGTGAATATATGAATAAAAGTGGGCATATGTGTATAGGCTTAGCCTTGCTCCCTGACGTCAGTAGACAACACTCCAACCATTTATGAACTTGTCCCCGCGACACACAACACTGGCTTAGTGACCTGTGACCTGTGACCTGCCAGGGGAAGCAAATTTTGCTAGTCATTGGGGGGGTCATTTTAGGAAATCTAGACTGCTTCTGATGCTATTTCCAGAAAGTCTCCAGCCTTCACTTGCTAGCCACTCATCGTCACAAGCAAGCCTGTTCTCTGAAAAGTTCCTAGGCTTCATGTTCCCACCCACCCATCCCTAGAAGGTGGGAACCATGTTTTCCTAACAACACTTCCTTCCTTAGGGGACAGATACCAGCATGGAGCCTGGGACAGCTCAGCTCTAGCTCTGGGAGCCATGATACTCAAGTACCCCTGGAGCCATCCTGTCTGAACATTGGAGACACTCGGTTTTTGCTTTAAGTCGTACTAATATTGTTTGTCTGGCAGGGAGCTTTATTTTTCTCTCACAAAGGCCACCGGCATATCTGTGCTCCCAAGCCTAGGTGGCTGATGTGTGTGTGACCCTCCATCTGTCTCCATGTCCCTGTTCCTAGAGCCTCTTGCTGCTCCCACACTTGGCTCCATTCTCCCCCCCCCAGATTCTCTGGGAGGAATTCTTCTCTTCTTGGAATATTTCATGTATCTATCTGCTACATAATTTAAACACGGCACCACATAATTTAGCATGAAATCCAAGAAGTTACTCTCCATGCGCGCTGATTCTGTCTTTGAACCAGATGGGAGTCTGGCTCATCCTGTGATTGGTGGATGCTGCAGCTGAGAGCATGGTCTGGGACGCTCTGGTTGCTGCAAAGGCCTGAGGCACAGAACCACCATGGGCCTGGCCAGTGCAGGCCAGGGCGAGGACACCCACCATGCTCTAACTGTGACTCTGCGACATAAGGCTAGCTTCAGCACTCCATCAGGGGAGCCATCGCCACAGTAATGGTGGTTCCAGAATCTAATTTAGCTCTCTAAAACCCATGAAATAGCACTCAGAATCTTAGCTCATTGCTTTCAAGTACTTACTCATGGTAATTTTAAGGGCAATCAGAAATAATATATAAATTATGAACAATAACCGCATTCATTTATTCCTTCTAACTCCAAGGGCCTGAGCTAAGGACCGTCAGAGTTTGGAACTGTTACTCATGCTCCACAACCCGCCTTGCAAAAGAAGCCAAGGTGGGAGACGGGGGTTATGGCTTGCCCAGGACCAGGAGGTTATTAGTCAGTGAGGCCAGGATGGCAATTTGGATGACTTCAGTCATTCTAAGCATACCAGAACATGTCCGCCAGGGTGGCAAGGACATACATGGTGCAGTTTGTGCTTGTTTCAATAATTGGGGTATTATTGATGTTTAGTGGGAGCACCAATGGGTGCAAGGCTTCTTGTGACACCAGCACAGGACTCTGTTCAATGGAAAATGGCCCTCTATACATTTTGAAATTTTTAATGTGTGTGTGCGGGTATGTGTGTATGTGTGTACATGCGTGTGTGCATGTGTGTGCATGTGTGCACACATGTGTGTGCCCGTGCATGTGTGAGTGCATACATGGGTTGTGTGTGTGTGTGCATGCATGTATGTGTGTGTATACGTGTGTGTGCATGTGGGTGAAATCAGAAGATGGCATCAGATCCCATGGAGCTGGAGGTACAGGCTGATGGGAGCTGCCCAGGGTGGTTGCTGAAAACTAAACTTGAGTCCTCCACAAGAGTGGCAAGCTCTTTTCCCCACTGTGCCCCCTCACTGTACTCCAGGGACCCCACCCATATATTCTAAATGACCCTGTTCTTTTGTGGACAGAATCAAGAACTCTTTTATAATTATCCAAGTCAAGAATCCTGAACAAGTTTATATTCAAAAATCAAAGCTTTTGATCTGGCCACAGGTCCCGTAAACAGCGGGGCTTGGTGTCTACAGGCATAATTGCAGTGATATTTGAAATCCTAGCACTTAGGAAGCTGAGGCAAGAGGATTACTTTGAGTTGGGGGCATACATGATGTACTCAAGGCTATCCTGGGCTATACAGTGAAACTGTCTAAAAAAAGAGAGCAAAAGAGAGAAGGAGAGGAGGAAGGAGGGAAGGAAGGAGGAGGGGAGGAAGGAAGAAACAAAGGAAGGAAGGAACAGTATATCTCAACACGTCTTTATGAATCCTGTCTCTACGAACAACCAATTCACACCAGTAAAATACAAAGCAGTGTAGGTGACTCTCAGCCAAGCCTATGTCTGAGAAGCAACAGCTGAAATTTCCCTGGGCATCAGACCCCATGGGCACAAACTGGCCCTGAAGAACTCTCCAGGAGATGAGGGAGTGAGGGACAGGGCTCCTTACTCTGAGGTCACATGGTGATGTCAGAACACGATCCTATCTCAGCGCCACGTGTTCCCTTGGGGCAGTGAAAGCATTCCGTGCAGCCCGTCTCGTGGGTAACTGAATCATATTTCTTACAGCAAGAGACACGGGGAGTTAAGATCAAGTTAAGACCAGGTTAAGCTCTGCTGCTGCGGCCCCTGGCCTCGACTGGCATGGCCTCTGCACGCTCTGAGCATATGATCCAGGACTGCAAGGTTTGGGCTCCAGTGATCCTCAGAGCTGAACATGC
>LOJH01002006.1:25815-43739 GCA_001685095.1 Ellobius talpinus
CTCTCTCTCTCTCTCTCTCTCTCTCTCTCTCTCTCTCTCTCTCCCCTTTCCTTCCCCACCCTGTATGTGTGTGCATGTATATAGTGCTTGTATGTCGTGTTGTGTATATGGTATGTTTGTGTGGTTGTATATGTGCAGAAGCCAGAGAGCAACTCCAGGCACTGATCCCTACACTACTGTGTATGCCCAGCTAGCTGGCTCATGAACTTCCAGAGAGTCTGGTTTTCACTGGCCATCTCACCATAGGACCACTGGAACTATGGATGTGACCCACCATGCCCAGCTTTATGTGGGTTCTGAGGATCCAAACACAGATCCTCACACTTGTATAGCAAGTGCTCTTAAGCCCTGTGTCATCTCCTCAGCCCCACCAAAACTAGATGTTTTCAATGGCTAGGAGCACAGTATTTAACTCTAGAACTGAGGGCAAGGGCACCTATCTCTGAGAATGGAGAGGGGTAGGTAAGGCAAACACAGTTCTGGGAGAAAAACTACTGGGTAATATATACTAGTGAAATATTCCATTTGGGATCCCTTGCAGCTATGTGGTCCCATGACTCATTCTGGCCATTGAGCGCTACACTGAGATTCTCTGGGGGAAGGGAAGGTGCTCCTGGTCTAACATACAGCTTGAGCCATCTAAGCACATCAAGGCCATTTCCTTCTAGTGCTTTCCAAGCACCAGTGATCAACATCCTCAGTCTCCGTGTACACAACTGAGTTGGTGTCCGTTGCTCTGAGTAAGGTCTTGCTGTGTAGCTTAGACTGACCTCAGACTCATGATCCTCCTGCCTTAGTCTCTAGATTTTTTGCATTATATGTGTATATTGATATGCCAAGTTCTTGTTTGTTTCTTGAAACCTGTTGACAAGAATGTGGTGTTCCCACAGCCCATTCTAACCATGAAGCAACCATGAGGATGGAGCCACGTGCTAAAGATGGCAGTACTGGGGCCTGAGAGACCCTTGTAGGCCTGCCTGCCACACTCTCTAGCTGTCTTTCATGTGAGACAAAAATGAAGCAAAACTTCCTGCTGTTAATTGTAGTTTTTGGTTTCCTGCAGCTGAGCCCAATCCTAAATTAGACAGAGAGACAGGAGTCTCAGCTCTAACTGCCTTGCCCCACCCTCAGGAAAGAAAAGAGAAGAAGAAAGGAAAAGCTGGACTCGGAAAAGAATGAATCTGACACTAACCAGGGAGGGTTAACTTCCTTCTCCTTTTTATTTTTATTTTTTTTTTTAGACTCTTAAGTAAACACAGAAAAGCACAAAGAACAGTAACAGAAATCCTGTCCTGGCCATCTGGAGTCCCAACTGTTCACATTTTGTTACATTTGCTTTGTCTTCATTTTATTAAAAGAACTAAAATGCTACCCATCAGGCTGGAGTCGCCTTAACCACCTTCAGTGCCAGGCTCTTCCTTTTGACCTTCGCCAGCAACACCACAGTTGCTGATAGTGTCCTTCCATCCTGGATGGTTGCAGGCAATACCACGGTTTCAAAGAATGCCCTTTAAACTTTATCGTTACTTTAAACTTTAAAATATTTACATTATTGTTTTTATTTTTTTATTTTATTTCTGCAGGTGTAGGTGGTGTGGGCTTCCTGATGGGATGCTGGGGACTGAACTCAGGTCCTCTGGAAGAGCAGCAAGCACTTTTAACTACTGAGCCANCCCTCCAGGCCCTATTATTATTAAAATAAATGATGTCTCTTGCGGTTTGAATGCGAGATGTGCCCGTAAGCTCATGTGTTTGGACAGTTGAGCCCTAGCTGGTGGTACTATTATAGAAGGCTTTGGAACTTTCAGGAGATGGAACTTCTGGGGAGGAAGTGAATCATGGGGGGGCGGGGCTTGTGGTTTGGCAGCCTGGCCCCTCTTCCTGTCTGCTCTCTGCTTCCTGCCTGTAGATTCAATGAGACTAGCAGCTGCACACCCCTGTCTCCATGCCATCTCCCTGTGACAGAGTCTGTCTCTTCTTAAACAGTCTTTGCCTTGCTTCTTGCCAGGTATTTGGTCTCAAGGATGAGAAACGGGACATAGCATCACGTGGAACTCTCTCTAACTCGGTGTGTTTTCGCTTGTGAGCTCCGGCTTTATTGCCCGTACGTGTATATAAACGTAGATGTGTTCATATGAATATCAGTGCTCTTTCTATAAAGTGCATCTATGAGCCACGGGGATAGATATATAAATAAAATATTTGCCTCGTTCCTTTGAATAACGGCTTAATGTTTGCATTTTTGAATGTTATTAGGATTCCGCTACCCAGGCACATTTAGGCCATTTCCATCCAGTGCCTTCTGAGCACCACGGCAGCGAACAGCCTGAAGGCTCTCGGCGCACAGCTGAGCCGATGTCCTTTTCTCTGAGACAAGTCTTGCTGTGTAGCCCCAAACTCATGATCCTCCTGCCTCAGTTTCTAGACTATATATACTGTAATGCCCAGCTCTTGTTTCTGTCCTGAAGCCTGTTGGCCAGACTGGTCATGGCGGAGAAGGGCAGGTGTGTTATGATTATAACAGAAGGATATGTGAAAATGCCCTCGGGACCCTGCTGCTTATTTAGTGAGGAAACACAGGCTGGGCAAGCGACCTCTCTGGTGTGTTTGTAGCTGGCTGATCAACCCCAGCCCTGGATAACCAGTTCCTAACGTGAGATTGCCTGCCACAACAGATCAGCAGCTTGTCTGCTCAGCCAACTGGTTTCCCACTCATCCATGCGGGGTTTTGAGGGAACTGCCTACCAAATTCCACACTGGACACTGGACAGAGCAGGTACTGCACAACCCAGTAGGGTTCTGGCCACACCGCAGCCTCTCACTAACCATAGGTGGCTGACCCTTGAGAGGGCTGTGTTCATGTGACTGTGAGGAGTTTGGCTGAGATTCAGAATCTCTGCTTCTGAGGGTTCAAGATTAAAAAGTAGCTAAGAATAACTGTCAATAAGACAGATTAAAGAGATAAGAAAGCTAATTAAAAGACAACCCATGGGTAAATGTGATATCAAAGATTAGCATATGTGTGCTCACAGAACATGCGCAGGCAGGTGGGTATGCACACAGTGCTGAACTGGAGACACCTAGCTTGGCAATGCTTATATGAAGCATACCCTTAGGTTTCCGACTGAAAACAACAGTAGTGTGTGTTCCAGATGCTAGGAATACTATTCTGGCTGGGTCCTAGGCCGAGCTATGGTGCTTGCATCAACCTTTTGATAACCATCACAGTACTTACTACTGTTGAACACATTTCCTGTGTGTCTGCCTCATGTCTACAGCGTGATGAGAATGAACTGCAGGCATCCTAACCTGTAGCCTACAATAGATGGTACAGAGGAAGAGAGAAAGAAACCAAGGCTCACAGAGGTCAGGTGGCTTGCCTGGGCTCAAGTCTGGCAGGCATTCAAACCCAGCCAGAGAGGGCTCGGAGTATACACACTGCTCCAAGCTGCAGGACACAGTTCATAGAGACAGGCACACAGTTACAACCTACCCAAAGACTTGGCCATGCCCCTTCCAGGGAATCTACTTATTGGAGATGAAAAACACATAAATGGCTGTTACTGATAAGTAGAAAAAAATTGCCTCGCCGTGCAAGCGGATATTGCCGCAAGCACAGCCATGGTTTATGCCTCTCTTAGTATGTCTCTCTAAGAATGCACTCTCCTTGGGGGAGGCTTCCCGTGGGCTGAAAGGGAGTGCCTGAGTGACAGCTGCCCCTCTCCTTGTCTGTCTGAGAGCATCAGGATCCTACTCTCTGGTCAACCCTGGTGGCTTGGTATCTATGGTTGCTTCAGGGGTTAGAGTTAAAGTTCCACTGCTATGTCACTGCCTCCACAAGGTAGGGCTGAGGGTGGCTCTGTTGCTGCTCCTGCCCTAAGCATGCTCTTAGGAAGACGTGGACTGGGCACCTTCCCAGCCCCCATGGATGGCTTTGGGACCCACAGAGCAGCAGGGAGCAGCCAACACTCTTCTCTCATATCCTGCAGGGATGCCTGAAAGTCCTATACACAAGCTCATCTTCTTTCACTAAGCCCGAACTCCAGTGCTCTTAGGTTTCTCAAAATTCTCCTGCCCAGAGGGGACTCTTTTTTTTCTAAAATTTATTGGTTGTTTTTTGGAGGCAGGACCCATGTAGCAAGGCTAGCCCATAAACAAAGATGACCTTGGACATCTGCTCCTCCTGCAGCTGCTTCCCAGGTGCTGGGATGACAGGTGTGAACTCTACATCTGGTTTATGCAAGCTGGGGATCGAACCTAGTGCATCATATGCAGGTTAGGCAAGCGCTCTACCCACTGAGACACACCTGGGGCCCTGTTTTCTGACTTCCACAAAGCACCTAGTTGATCAGCTGTGTGTCAAGCTTCCTGGGCTATCACAAATGGAAAGGTTGTCACTGCCTCTCCTACCTCTGTCTTTCCCCAAAAGCACTTCTTTCACAGACCCCTCAGACTGCAGCTTCTGGTGACCAATCTCCATGAATGATATGTGGAACCTGAGGTAAGACNGGAATGGAAGCTGATGGGCGGGATCTTTGTCACACATCTCTTGTTTCTCTGGTCACTTACTTCTGTTTCATTTTTACATTACAGCCTGGGGTTGCTGTGAGAGACCCTGCCATCTCCAGGGGGTACATAAGGGGATTCGAATGAAAGATGACTATTGGATCCCCAGCCCCTGTGATCCATAAGAAAGCACCCCACAGAGTGTGACTGCCAATCTGCAATTTCTATCCCCTGACAGAAGGTGGGCAAGAGAGGGAGCAGAGCATGGACGGGGTTATAGGGGTGGGCACACAGTTTAAATTTTTGCCTTCACGTTTTCAGGATGTCTGGCCATTTTCTGGTTATATAGCCCATTCCCTGCCTTTAAAAAAATATGTTTAATTCAGTTCCTATTCCAAGTATGTCTTTCTATAGAGCAATGCTCCCTCAACCAGGAGACCATTTTACTTTGGAGGATCAGGAATTGTTCATTTGCATGGCCTGTCTCATGCCCCCTTGCTCATATGCTCATCCAAGACTGGAGAACCAATGAGCGAGTTAGCTCCTCCATTTACACGGCAGTTGTGCCGCTGTCCTTGCTACTGCCTTAAATCCTTCAAGGCCTCTCCATGAGGCTTGAACCTCTCTAAGAAGGAGTCTTGAGACAGTCAGATGTCTTACATGGAGCTGGCTTCCATAAGAGAGGGTATTGTGAAGTCAGGGAGTGGAATCCGCCTGTCTCTTCTAGGTTGGACCAGTCGACTGGCAGAGTCACTTCGGCCATATCATATAGATGGACATGGTCACAGCTGGAGCTGAGGAGCTGGCTCAGCGGATAAAGCACTTGCTGTGCAGGCGTAAGGGCTGGAGTTCAGATCCCCAGTACTCACATAAAACAGTGCGTATGGCAACCCACTTGAAATCCTAGTGCTCCTATAAAGTGGAAACCGGGGATCCCCAAGGCAGGCTGGCTACCAGGGCGGCCCAGTCAGTGAGTTCTGAGTTCAGAGAGAGATCCAGCCTCAATAAATAAAATAAATAAAAGTGGAGCATAACTGAGAAGATACCCAGTGTCTCCCAGCATCATGTGTTCCCTGTACATGTAAACACACATGCACACATACCACACACATGTGCCCCTCAAAATTACCATCCTGCCTAAGGTCGAGGGGAACCGCAGGATACTGAGGACTCCATAACACACCAGAGGTCTCAAATCGATCTCCCCGACCTCTCAAATCCTGAACCATATACCTTGAGATCACTATCTCTAGCTCATCACCCTTGATCAGCTCTAGTCCTCCTCCAATGGCTCACTCTTGCTCCCTCTCCTCTGGTTCCCAGACACTCTCCACACTGAAGCCAGAATAAAGTGGATTTAACTTAAACATGGCTATTATACTTTCTGTTCACCATGGCTCTGACCTCGGCCCCATCTTCTGAAGCTTCTCTTCTGTGGCCGCTCTCTCGCTCTTGGTGACAGGGCCATTTTCCTTTTCCTTTGGCTAACACTGTCCTGTCACTCTTAGCCCTTGAAGTACAAAGCGCACTGCTATCACGTTCCCTCCGAGCTGGCTACAGGTGTGGGCGTAGGACTCAGGCCTGGCCCCGTAGAGCCTCCCACACTTCTACACACCAGTTCAGAGACGGGCAAGCGATTCACACCGAGTTGAAGAAGGTATCCCTAAAGCCCTAACATAAAGTGATAGGGAAACAGCGCTCACATCAAAGGTGCTGATGGAAGTCGCTACCAGAGCAGGGGAAACGCCTAGTGGCCTTCTTTCCTGTCACCCTGGGAAAGCTAACGAATGATAAAGCAGAGACAAGGGACTGAGTAAGATCCTCAGAAACACAGAGTACTTAGACATAGGTATGCCTGAAGTCCTTCTGGGAATTTCCATATAAAAGGAGCGTATACTACCTTTGCTTCAACTCAGTGGGACTTGCTGAGTTTTGTCCCTAGTTACCTGAGGAATTTTAATGTGCACACTATCTCTCCCCATCACCCGGTTCACACTGGCCCTTCCAGTCCTTCAGTTCCTACCATTCCCTCTCTTGTGTCTCTACAGGGTGACTCCATGGGTCAGGCCTTTGTTCATGTGACCCTCCTGCCTGGAGCAAGCTTCCTATGTACCCACCGAGGACTGCCTCGAAACTCAGCTACCTATTCCCTTTTGGGACCTCTCTAGGCCTTTTCTCTTCACTCCTGCCTGATCTCCCCAGTTGCCTTTCTTCGAATGTTTCCTGGAGTATTTCACTCATCTATCTTTTAGCACTTAGCAAATCCCTCGAACACATAACACGCCACGTGGTCCCCTCCACTGCATCTGCGCTCCATTAGGCTGGAATCCGTCTGACCCACCTCTGAGTTTCCAACATCCCCAACATGTCCCCTTACCTGCGACACCCATTCCTAAAATGCATTAGCCCACACGTACTGTTTTTCCTAAGCTGCCACTGGAGACTGTATCACAGCTCCAAACCTTTGAAAAGAGTAAGACAGTCACATGCCCCAGGATGAGCCCCCTCATCTGACTTCACCCAAGGGGGTCTTAGCACTTCTTTAAAAATTAATTTGTTCCTTAATTAAGAAACATGCTCCCTTCTAATTAATGGTCCTTCTGTAATGTAAACAGATCACAAGCAACTCTGAAGCTCTGCCTGGCTCATCTGGAGTCTGAGCTACAGCCAATTTCAGCTCAGCAGCTGGGGCTGCGGAGCTGCGGAGGGCTCTGGCTTACTCAAACAAAATTAAAGAGACTTAGAAGAAGGATCTATGAGTTCTTCACCCTTCCTTGCAAGCTAAGCTATTGCTTCATTACACCACTGCATCCCCTCAGAACTTCTTGAGATGCAAAATCCCTCAGCTAGGAAAGGAAAACTTGACTCAAGCGTGTGCACCCATGTATCCATTTCTGAAGACATATTGCATCTCAGATACAGGGACCAGAGGCCACAGTGATGATCTGAAAACCTCCTCCATGAGCAATAGCTTCCATGGCACAGGAAGGTGCCAAGCAAGCTTGCAAATGTGGGAGGCAACCAACAATCCTACCCAACTATGAGTCTATGAACTGTAGTAAAGACCAGCGTAGTGGCACACATACCTTGTTGGTAATCAATAGCTCCATAATTGGCATTAATATCTTTTCAACACAAGGAAAATCATGCCAGATCCTGGAAACCTAGCTAGCTACTTAGTGCTAGTGAAGTCACGGATACTGGAAGAGAATCTACAATCTCTAGTTTACTAAACCAGCGCAACCCCTAGCAACCATCTAAACATTTGTCCTTATACCCACAGATAAGCGTAGTCTTCAGGAAACACCAAGGAAACTTCTCTTAGAAACAGATGGAGAACAGTACAGAAAACATAAACCAATCCAAATGCAGAACTGTAGAGCTGAGTCCCAGCAGATACATCTATAAAACACCCCAGCACCTGAAGCCTTGGGGATCACTGTGGAAGGGGGAGCAGAAAGACTGTAAGAGCCAGGCGAAGAGGGCAGCTGCTGTGCGATTGTGTCTCTTAGGAATGTTAGGTGCTGCACCCATAAAGTCTTATCAATATGACTGGCCAAAAGTGATCTGAACAGGACGACAGCAATAGCTTTGCTAGTATGGGTGGGAAAAGACAATGAAGCCTCAAACCTACACAAAGAACTACAGGCAATGAAGGGATGCTGTAAACGGTGCTATACTCTTCCCCAGGAAAGGGTAGACTGATTGGTTATCCAGTACCAAATGGGCAGTCCTAAAAAGAACCATATAAGTAATATCACACAGACCTAGCAGGTTGCATTTAGGAATACATATGATAAATTAAGGAACACATATAATGAAAAACACAGGCTATTAATTTTAGAGAGAGCAAGGAGGGATATATAGAAGGTTTTGGAGGAAGAAAGAGGAAAGGACAAATGATGTAATTACATTACAATCTCAAAAAAATAGTTTCTATATCCATACGTCTATATACATGGGATGATGTAATCAATATAGACATCTATCTCTATGCCTATACATGTGCTTACACATACACACATGCAAGCATGCACATACACACATGTGCACACATGTATTTACACACAAATGTCTGCTGCTCATGTACTCAGTAGCATCTGGCTGGCCTGTAGCAGATCTTAGGAAGCAGTACATTCATACAAGAAGTTAGTTTGGGAGGAGCCTGGAGGCTAGGTGTGACATTGGTAAGGCAGTCATTCTTTGTTAGCACCGGTATTGCGAGGATGAATTTGAATTTGGGGAGCAAATGATGGTTTTAAGTGATAGTGGATGCTGACAGATAAGTACACAGCTCAAGGTTCAGTCACTAAACTTTTACCCTTGCAATCATGTCCTGTCTCCTTTCTTGCCAGTCAGGTCTCCATGGGAGCAAAGATGAGCTGCCTCTGTGTCTGCTGAGACCAGAAGAGTGTAGGCATGTGGAAACTTCTACACAAGCATTCTGGCACTGAATTTGGTGAGAGAATGGAATTTGGAAGGAGCTCTCCTCAGTACTGGGGTGTAAAAGTTAGAACCCTCCTGATGAGACAGCACACAGCAGACAAAAGTCTGAGTCACAGCACTGAACCCAGAACCTTGGGTTTAACTCTATCTGATCTTTCAATAATATGGTGATCTTGGGTAAAAAGTCCCCCTTTCGTCAGGCTCGGTGTCACAGACTGTGGGTCACACTTTTGTGTAATGGTTCATCTTCAGTGTCAACTGAGCAGATGTAGAATCTCCAAGGAGCCACATCCTGGTTATATCTGTGAGGGTGTTTCCAGAGAGGTTTAACCCTAAGAGGGAAAACCAACTCGAATTATGGGTGGCACCATCCCGTGGACTGGGTTTCAGGTCTGATTAAAATAGAAAGGGACCTGAGCATTCATCTCTTTTTGCTTCCTAATTGTGGATGCAATGTGATCAGCTGCCTCACATTCCGGCTGCCATGCCTCCCCTACTATGATAGTTGGCACCCCTAAATTGGAGCCTTCATAAGACCTTATTTCCATAGGTTGCTTCTTAGTAAGTCGTATGGTGACAGAAAGACAGAAACGAATAGACTTCAGTCCAATTTCAACTGGTGCACACTTAAAACCTATGTTGATGATATTACAATTGAGAAGACATGCCCTAAATGCACACACTGGTGAGTGCCTGGGTCACCTACCTTCACAGAGTCACCCTTGAACCGCAGCAGGCACTCCGTGCATGGTGGGGACATAGTTAATTACCAGCTATCAAATATCTATACCTATTGCACATTCATCCCCTTAAAGACTGCAGTGCAGGTTTGCTGAAGGTAACATCCCCAGAGCAGGGTGTTGGAGACCCATCCCATCAACATTATACCTCTCCTGCCCTACAAAGGGGTTTCACACTTGGCCACTCATGAAAGCACCACCCGTGCCGCTCTTGATTCATTTTCAATGCACTTTAAATTCATTTCTTAAAAGTTAACCTAGTTCTCAGAAAGGAAATGAATAGATAATGGGACTGATACAACAGACACTTCTCAGGCCTCCAAATAAATGGCTATTAAAATAACAGTCATCTCCATGCCACTTGATATTATCCTGTGTGTCAGCAGACACATACCTGGCTTGCACTAGAAACCGAATCTTCAGAAACTATTCGCATGCCAGGAGATGTGGATGCACACTAAATGAGCAGAATGTAGGAGAAACAGTGGGGGAGCGGTTCTCTCTTGCTTGACCTGAATATCTGTGTCCACAGTGGAGAAAAAAATGGCGGACAACGTGTATGATGGTACAGGAAGAAGAGGACAATGGTGGAGAGAGTCAAGAGGACCCGGAAGGAGGGATGCAGACCAGAGAGACTCAAAGGAAGAAGGGATTAATATACACAAGTCAAGTTCACACCCATATAGTGGTGATGAGGGATATAAAAACGGAATCAAGAATGTATTGATCTGGGCCTGGAGAAATGGCTTGGCAGGCAAGAGGCCTTGATGTTCTTGCAGAGGACCTGAGTTTGGTTCATAGTATCCACATCGGCTGTTCATCTGGCCTCTAGGGGTACTTGCACATGAGTGGTGCACGCATACACACACACACACATACACACACACACTTTTAAGAAGAAGAGAGTATTCATGTAATAACATCAAAATACAGGATATTTAGGGATGACATTAACAGAAGAGATCCAAGGCTTGCATGCTGCAAGCTATAAAGTGTCCTGAAAGGAAATTAAAGACTCTCAACTGCACAGAAAGGTAGCCCACGCTTACAGAGTCTGAGCTTGGGCATTGTTAGAATGGCGGCACTCCTCCAGCTGATCTATGTGTCAATTCAATACAACCTTTATCAAAATCCCAATTATTCTTCTCGCGGAGAGAAATCTACAAGTTGATTCTAGAATTCATATGGAAATACAAAGGACTCAGAAGAGGCAAAGCAATTTTGCAAAACAAATGCAACTCAAAAGCACGTTGCGCCTCCACTTTGCACACAGCGAGATGCCGGGATAGAAGACAGATAATGGGCGCTGATGAAGAATGGGGGCATTGGAAACCTCCCGTGTTGTGGACAGGGATGAAGAAACACCGCAGCTGCTCTAGGAAATCACTTTGAAGTTTCTCCAAAGGTTAATAGAGACCTGTTCTGTGACAGGTCCTCGGGTAGATGCTCCAAGGAAATGGAGACCACAGTGGTAACTTTCACCCGAGTGGTCAGTGCCACGTTGTTCACAGTAGCACCGAGTGGTGACCGCCCACTGTCCATCAATGTATGAAGAGACAGATAAAACAGAGTGACCTTACCATGTGGAAATGCAGATGAACCAAAATCCATTAATCATAATATTCTTAAGGGATAAAAGCTATCGAAGTGCTGATAGACCCTATGATGTGGGTAAGCCTTAAGGGCATCGTGATAAAGAAACAAAAACATCATACACTAAGACTCTATTAGACAATTTCATGTCTGTGACAAATGCCCAGAGCTGGCAAAGCCATTGAGTAAGATCAGTGTTTGCCCAGGACTGGGGGTGACAGAGGAATGGAAAGAGGTGGCTAACAAGCGCGGGGCTTTCATTTTAAGAATTTGTTTTTTTTTAAAGTTAGGTGTATGTATCTCTGTGTGGGTACGTGCATATGAGTGCCGTCCTCACAGAGACCAGGCGAGGATGCCAGATTCCCTGGAGCTGGAGCTACAGGTATCTGTAAGCTATCTGATGTGGGTGACAGCAGCCAAACTCAGGCACTCTACAAAAACAGGACGAGTTCTTGACTGTGAACTGCCTCTAGCTCTATGATTTCCTTTGAAAGCTAAGCAGTCTACAAGTAGTTGTGGTGGTGACGGTACAACTTAAGACTGACAGATCACAAACTTAAAATTTCAAACGGGGCAGGTCACACAGTATATGTGTTTTACCCCCATAAAAGCTGTTAGACACTACAAGAGAGGCGAGAAAACAATGGGGCTCAAGAGATGAAGCTAGTGAATGGGGTGCCCAGGGTGCTGCTTGAGGCTCACGTGTTTGCCTTTGGGAGGACACCTATGGGATAAGCACAAAGCCTTGACCCTTTCTGTCCCACACTCCAGATGAATTCTGGAATGGAAGGCGAGCCAGAGCATACTATATTTTAAAACAAACGTGCCCAGAAGGCTGACTTCCAGGAGATAATGGAACGCTGTCTAAGGTGTGGCTCACTGATGGTGTGTAGGGATGGCAACAGCTTTCTCTTTGTTGATGAGGGTGGTGGTTTATCCCAGTGCAGGTACACAGGGATATGTGTCTCTGGGGGTAACTATTTTCATGATAGATGGCATCATCTCTGAGTGATGGTTACTCTGGGTAATCGAGGGGAAGTTGAGCAGATGGTGGAGGGGCTTCTGAAAGGAAAAAGGACTGGCATGTAAAGCTCTCTAATGCATCTAAGTTAATTTCTTCAGTGCAGAGGCCATGTTCATTTTGGCATCACACAGTATCAGAAAAATTTAAATACTTCCATCACAACAAGAGATAGTCATTGCTCTATGTCTCTAGCTCATTGCTCCTGTTTCAAGGATGATGCTGGAGCTGAGAATGCTGGGATGACGCTGGAGCTGAGGATGCTTGGATGTTGCTGGAGCTGAGAATGCTTGAAAAGTTGTAAGCAAGTTCACTAGCAACAGAACTTGTGCTAATTACCGAGCAGTTTATGAGCTCATGCTTTCATTTATTTATGTGACTCAAAGGGGAAAGGAGACCCCAGACTGAATGAATGTAGCACCTGGTCACTGATGTGGGATTTCCCTCTGTATGCTGTGAATACAATTGGCTAATTAATAGAAAAACTGTCTTTTTCCTGCACAGGGAATAGAGGTAGGCAGAGAAAACTAAACTGAATGCTGGGAGAGAGAAGGGTAGAGTAAGAGAGAAGCCATGGAGCCACTACAGGAGACAGATGTGCTGAAACTTTGCTGGTAGGTCATGACCTGGTGGTGATGGTTAAATTAAGATGTAAGAGTTAGCCAATAAGAATGGCTAATGGGTCAAGCAGTGATTTAATTAATACAGTTTCTGTGTGATTTTTTCAGGGTTGAACAGCCAGGAACCAACAAGCGGCCTCCTACTTGCAACAGGCCACTAGTACTGGTGGTCAGAAGTCTGGGCCCAGAGCGACTGAATACAGGCATCAAGAGACTGGGTTCCACATGGGAATATAAGGAGAAAGGTCCTCTTCAGATATGGAAGCCGGGTGATTTCTTCCTTGCCTCCCACTCTGGCTCTCTCTCAGCTCAGGCCAGCCACAAGCAGGATTTGCTCAGCATCTCAAGATGGGAAACTCAGCAGAGTGACCCCTGTTCTCTCCCCCACTTTCCTGCCTGTTGCCCCTCTTCTCTCTGTTGCCTTTCTCAAAATCTAGTCTTGTTTGTTGTCTCAGATTGCTTCTATTTTGATTGACAAATCATAAATGTGTGCACACATGGGTTAGAATGTGCCGTTTTGATACGTGTTTACAATGGGGCATGATTAAATCCAACTAATTAATGCATCCATCATCTCAGCTCTCCTGTCATTTGTGATACATTTGTGGGTGAGTCTGCATGGCATGTGTGGGGTCTAATAAAGTTCATCTCCCAGATGCAGGGAGAATGGTGCTGATGATGGGACAGGGAGGGAGAGAGCTGGGCCTTGATCGAAAGGTGTGAAGTTTTAGCTGGACAGGGAAACCAGTTTTGACTGTTCTGCTTGACCAGGGGACTAGCTCATTTTGTGTTTCTCTCTGTGTGCTTAAAGGCTCAAGTGGTTCTTTCATTCTGTCTGGGTAGCCCAGGAAAGTATCCTATCTCTAAGGTCAGCTGATGAACTGTAGTTACCTGGGAAAGGGTCTCTTTGGACACGCGATGAAACCTGTCACAGGCATAGCTCCGGGTCTTGGAAACTGGAGGCTAAATATCTGCGTACAACGGTGTGATCACTAACTTTGTCCTGTTCTGTGTTTTTAAACCAGGGATCTGTTATGTAGCCCTGACTAGTATGGATCCCACTGTGTAGACCAAGCTGGCCTCAAACCTGTAACATCTTCTGCCTGTCTCTCTGGAGTTGGAGTCACAAGTGTGTGCTATGATGATTGACTTATTTCAGTTTGACTGGGTTACTCAGCACACAGACATTTAGTCAAATGGTCTTCTGGGCCTGCCTACAAGGGGCCTTTGGAATGACATTATTTGATTCTGTGGACTTAATAAAGACAATTGTCCTGCCTGACGTGTGTGGACTTTATCCAAAATCAGCTGAAAGCAAAACAGGATAAGAAGGCTGAGTAGAGAGAGAGCCTTCCCCTGCCTCGCTGTCTGCAGCTGGGATGCCGGTCTTTTCCAGCCTTTAGACTGATGGGAGACATCAGCTCGTCTCAGGTCACAAGCCCACCCACTCTTGGGCTGGAAGCTGTACCATTTGCTCTCTGGTCCTTAGGCCTATGGACTCAGTTGGAACCATACTCGAGCTTCCCTGGGTCTTCACCTTGCTGCCCATGGACTTTGGGACTCCTCAGCCTCCATAATCACACCAGCTAATTCTCTTCAAAAAGATTTAATTTTTCATTACGTGTATACATGTGGGGCTATGTACATATGAATGCAGGTATCTGCCAAGTCAAGAAGAGGGCATAAGACCCCCTGATGCTGGAGTTACCATCAGTTGTAAGCTACATGCCACTGGAGCTGGAGATCAAACTCGGGTCCTTTCCAAGATCATCAAGCCATCTTTAGCTGCTTCGTCATCTCTCTTTAGTCTATAAGCCAGTTCTTAAGAATACATTTCTTGGGGCTGGAGAGATGGCTCAGAAGTTAAAAGCACCTGACGCAATTGTAGAGGAGTTGGTTTAGTTCCCAGCTCCCAGCATCTACATGGTGGCTCACTCAGTCCCTAACTCTTGGTCCAGGGCATCCAATATTCTTTTTTGGCTTCCATGGGCAACAGGCACATATACATATGTTCAGGAAGAACACTCATACATAGAAAATAAAATAATACAATCTAAACACACACACACAGAGACCTCTTTTTTTCTGGAGAACGCTGCTAATATAAACACCTAAAGAAAACCTTGGGATCCATTGATCCTGGGACGAATCAAGTTCTTGTGGCCTGATCTCTTTTATGAGCCAAGGGCTGAAAGCTGCGTCTTCTCTACTGAGCTTTGTTTCAAATGGATGTGTTCACAGGGTTTAAAGGAGACTTGGAGGGGACACAATGAGACTCGTTGTGAGTTCCCTGCTCACCAAGAGTTGGCTCCTTATCTGCAAATGAGAATTCCTTTATCAATTTCTTGGGGCCATGAAAGACTGGAATGAGGTTAAGTATATATAAAAGCCATAGCTTTGTATCTGTAATATTATGGCTACCCCAAAGCTAGCTCCTTAACAGGAAGTGGGGAAGATAGAGAGAGGTTTCTAGGACCTCCTTCAAGGCCAGTCTTTATTCGATCCATCAGCAGACAACTCATTTTTCATCTTTTGTCTCGGCTCATGATGTCCACCTTCAGGATCTCCCATGGTTAATCCTCCACCAGAGACTTGAAAAACAAGATCCACAAAAGAAGAAATAAAATAAATGAAGCCTGGAAAAATCTTGGGCTGATGCTCACATGACACCTTTTATGCATTTCTGCAAACATCTTCTTCTTGTTTCTGGGCTTTGTGGAGGAGACTGGAAGAATTGAAGGAGCGGTGTGGAGGGAGGGGGGTTCTAGAAGGACAAAGACTGTGGTTCCCTAGTCTCGAGTCTGCTGGCAGACATCCCTGAATGTTATCTGAAGGTCACTGACTTGCTCTCTGGTTCTCTCCCACCCACCCTGCAGCTCTCACCCATCACCTGGAGAGAAAAATCCTACCTCCCAGATGCCTTTAATTGCCCAGTACTTGGGGGTCTCAAAGATGCCTTTCCTAGGCTTCTGTCATCATTGTGAAATCACTGCCAACAGATTCCTGCTCTGACTTCTTACAGATTGACACCCCATCCCCATCATGTAGAGCTCTCACAGCTCTACCAGTGAAGAAATTCGCTTCATTGGCTTGCTTCATTTACTTAACCAAGGAATCCCTCCACCATTGCTCCACCCCTCCAATTAATTCTCAGGTTACTAATAAAAACATGGAAAATGACAGTTTCTTCTTTGCTTAAAAGTTTCATGAGGACCAATCTCAGGCTAACCCTAAACTCATTCTCATGCCCTTTTCCTCAGTTCACATGGGCATGCATGTGCATACACCTATACGCATAAGCCCCACCGTATGGCAATTTCCTCTCAATCTAAACATTCCATCCCAGAGGAAAGATCATTAAAACTCAGCAAGTTTGAAGGGTCGGCTGGTTAGGACTTGGGAAATAAACAATTCACAAGTTTCAGGAAGATCCTGAAACTTACTAGATTCACAAAGCCCTCTTTCCTCTAGGATGGGTAAGCTGTAAGCTGTAAGCACTGCTGAGGAGAGGAAACCACCTGACCTTTTGAGATGCCCATGAACTGCACAGCAAGTTTCAAGGGTGCAGGTTCTATGAGTCATCACCCATGCTGGGGTAGGCTCTGCAGTGATATGTAGCAGCCTTTGGATCATGCATGCTTCTGTAAGTGACCTCTCACCCAGACTCCTTAAGTAGCCCAAATAATTGGTTCATCTAGCTGGACTTTGGTGGTTCCATTATTTTTATCCATTGTCAGTTTCCTATCTGGGATGAGTAGATATTTGTTCACATGTCTCCAGGAATAGTGTCACAAAACACATGTGCATACGCACGTGTGCATGCGCACATGCACACACACACAATTTCTTGTTCTACAACTGTTTCTTTTGCAGCTTTGGGTCATCATCTGACAAAGTTCTGCTTTGTCTTGAGGCCTTAGGCTAAAGACTTTGACTTCCTTCTGGGATCCATGGACATTGCCCTTTCCACCTCCCCTTCTTCTTCCTGAACGTAGATAGAGATCTGAAGCCTAGAGCTGCAATGGATCTTACAGTAACAGAGCAAAGTCCAAAGACTCCCAGAAAGGCCAGCTGTCACCTCACTCAAGCACAGAGCAAACTGCCTCCCACCTTCCTGAAAGAGGACAAAAGCCATCTGTGATGGCTAAGCCCTCCTAAGCCACCTGCTGTGGTCGAGCCCTCCTAATTGCTGGCTTGTTACCTGCAGCCAAAAAGCATCCCTGACCAGTACCTTAACAGATCAATTTAATCTCTGGGTCCCTAGGTTACAGCTTTTCTAACTCAACTACATTTTCTTTTGCTGATGTCTGCCCTTTTAAAAATGTAGTTTGACCTTACCCTTTAAGACGTAATTAGAATCAGACAGGGTAGGTCTGTCTCATGCCAGGAGGATAAATCCCCTCAGACAGTAATGACCTTGAGTAGCTCTGTTGCCTGCACATGCACAATCCAAACCAAACCACAGAATGGTTTATTCCATTTATTTATTTGTTTGTTTGTTTGTTTGTTTGTTTATTTTCATGCTTGCCTGTTGCATCTCGTATCACCAATAAAATAAACATTTCCATTTAGATGTACGATCAACTTGGGAACAACACTGATTGCTTATGATAGAGAGCTGCGAATAAAGTTGCATTAGGCTTATGGAGAAGGACTCGAGAGCATGCTAAGGAGTAATTAACCCTTGCAGAAGCAGAGGAAATGCTGTTTATGAGGTCAGGGAGATTCAACTCACATGTCTCCTCTTCTGATTGTCTGTGTCAACCTTTCTGAGCCTCCTTGCCTTCCCGGGAAACTTGGAGACAACAGTTTTATTGGGAGTTATAAAAAGAGACGATGAATTGGGAAGTGGCTGTCTTGGCATCTCTAACCAAGGGGGCAAGCCTTGGCGGCTTCTGGTGGAGCAAAGATGTCCTCCAAAAGGAGTTGGTGAAGGAGAGCTGAATCTTTCTTTCTTTCTCTCTCTCTCTCTCTCTCTCTCTCTCTCTCTCTCTCTCT
>LOJH01002007.1:0-22500 GCA_001685095.1 Ellobius talpinus
TTACTGTAGCTCTGTAATAGAGCTTGATGTCAGGGATGGTAATGCCTCTGGCAGATCTTTTATTGTACAGGATTGTTTTGGCTATCCTGGGTTTTTGTTTTTCCATATGAAGTTGATTATTGTTCTTTCAAGGTCTGTGAAGAATTGTGTTGGGATTTTGATGGGGATTACATTGAATCTATAGATTGCTTTTGGTAGGATTGCCATTTTTACTATGTTGATCTTCCTATCCAAGAGCATGGGAGGCCTTTTGAGTTGGACTTCATATCCTCCTTCTTTCCCTATTATTTTAGGTTTGGTCCTTTCCTGGTGTCCCATATTTCATGAATATTTTGTGTTAAGCTTATGTTAGAGTCAATGTTTTCTTTGACTGATGAGTCTAATTCCTCCATCATTTCTTCACTGCTTGAGAATCTCTCTTCCATCTCTTGTATTCTGCTGTTTATGCTTTCACTTGTAGTTCCTGATCATTTTTTCAATTTTTCATTTCCAGAATTCCCTCAGTTTTTAATTTTCTTTATTGTCTCTATTTTGGTTTTTAAGTCTTTAATCATTTCTTTCACCTGTTTGATTGCTTCTTCTTGGTTTCCTTTAAGGGATTTATTGATTTCTTCCAATTTTTGTTTGCATTTTTCTTCATTTCTTTCAGAGAATTTTTTATTTCCTTTAAAGGGCCTCAAACATTCTCCTAAAGTTATTTTTAGGGTACTTTCTTCTGCTTCATCTGTATTGGGGTTTTCAGGTCTTGCTGTTTTAGAGCCACTAGTTTTTGTTGGTGTCATGTTGCTCTTTGTGGTGTTGAGTGTGTTCTTACCTTATCTACCCATCATTTCCTCTGATTGGTGTAGTTGGGGTCGTGTCTCTGGTGATCACTCTTCTAGGTGCCAGTGGATCCAAAGCTCAGATGGTTGTTCCTTATGGCAGAGCCAGGGCTACAGTTCTAGTCAAGTTGGAGGTCACTTGGCATTCCTGAAAGTCACTCAGTGCTCCCAGAGGTTGCTCTGCTTGGGCCTGCTTACCTGGAGGTTGCTGTTTTGGGCTTGCTTGTATGGAGGTTGCTGTCTCTCACCTGATCTCATGGAGGTAGTTGGCTCAGCCTGTTCCTGTGGAGGTTACTGGCTCAGACCTGCTCTGGAGGAGGTCACTGGCTCTGGCGTGCTCCAGTGGAGGTCACTGGCTCGGGTCTGTTTCTGCAGATGTCCCTGCCTTGGGCATGCTTCCGCAGAGGTTCCTGGCTCAGGCCTGGTCCCACACAGGTTGCTGGCTCAGCCTGAATCATCATTCTTATAGCAATAGTAGGATCATTTTTTTTCCTGTAAATGTATAAGAAAATTTATCATGGTGTCAAAATCCAGAACCAATCTCAAGGTCCATCTGGAGGAACAGATGAACAAGTGATGGTGTATCCATGGTTTGAAGTATGAGATGGAATTACCTAGATTTCCACATAGAACTCTAGTAGCCTGTCAGTTGTATGCTATTGACTAAAAAAGCAAATACCCCAAAAAACCCAACAACTGTAAGACCCCATCAAAATGAAAAACAGTACAACAAAAAAGACCAATATTTACATAAAAGTATTTATGTTCTCATGTTTGTGTAAACAAGATGTGCAAATATACTTAGCAATTACAGCATTGCTGTGGGGAAGCTTGGAAAAGAGGGAAAAGTAACAGTGTCTTCATACACCTCTGTTGACCAAGCTTTATAACAGAAACATCTACAAGGTTAGGGACATACTACAACCTTAGGAAATGAGAGAAATCTTAGAATATTAATATTTCTAATATTCTAAGAGCATGCCCCCATCTAAGAGCCGACTGATGATTTCTGGATGTCTCTGGAATCCTTCCACTGCTCAGAAATCCAGTGTAGACTGCAACACACCATCTTTGTTCACAGTCAGCACACATTTATGAACCTGCCTAAGTGCTCAATGGCACCCCATTCTTCTTTACTAAAGATGAGAGGCAATCAAAGTGCAGATAAGAAGTGCAGGTCCCATAAATCTCAAGTAATAGAGTCAAAGATGGAAACTGTGAGGCATGTTGAGAGTATCACATCCTATCTGAAGCAGGTGCATAGTGAACTTGAGCAAACATGTTTGCAAAGAACAAAAATTAAGAAACAGAGGCAAATCCAATTTCTCTTTTATGGGTAGTAAATGCACACATATTCTTTTCCTTCTAAGATGGAACTCTCTCTTAATACCCTGATAGCATGAAGGTGTCTTGCAGAATTTTCTTATTTGACTTTGCTTTCAGGTATACATTTTGTACACGCCATGATAATCTCAAATGCTACACGCAATGCTTCCTCCCACCTTTCCTTCTGCATGTTTCCAGTTCTGATCTCTAATCAACCAAGCTATTCATGTGCTCTTCATGAGAAGTTAGATAAACAGAAAGGAAAACAGCAAGAAATAGTCACATTATATTTGATGCCCCAATAGCCTTTTGTGCTAGCTGGTTTTTGCCAACTTGACACAAACTCGGTATCTGGGGAGAGGGAATCTTAATTGAGAAAATGCCACAATAGAATTAGCCTGTAGGCAAGTCTGTGGGGGTATTGTCTTGACTGTGGTTTATAAGAGAGGACTCAGCTCACTGTGGGAGGTGCTACCCCTGGGCAGGTGGTCCTGGGCTGAATAAGAAAGCAGGTTGAGCAAGCCATGGGAAGCAAGCCAATAAGCAGTACTCATCCATGGCTTCTGCTTCAGTTACTGCTTTCAGGTTCCTGCCTTGAGTTCCCTTAAAGGGATATGACCTAGGATATATAAACTAAATAAACTTTTCCTCCCCAAACTGCTTTTGGTCAGTGGTCTTTACCACAGCAAACAGAAACTTAACTAGGGCACCCTTTATGATCCAACAGTGTTGTGATACCTCTCAGTTGGTAGAGTACTTGCCTAGCATGCACAAAGCCCTGTTTTTGCTCCCTAGCACTGGGTAAAATGGAGCATGGTGGCTGACCATGCAGGTAGAAGCCTGTAATCCCAGCCCTTCTGAAGTGGAAACAGGCGAGATATAAATTTAAGATTGGCTATGCAGTGAGTTTGAGGGTCAACCCAAGATACACAAAAATTCCTCTCAGGATTAAAAGCTTCAAAAGGGCAAACCTGAATAAAGCACAATAATTTGTATTCATTTATTTACTGAAATGTATTGTCCAGGCCATGAATTCATGCGATCCACCTGTGTTAGCTCCCTGAGTAGTTCAGAAAACAGGTACACACCACCATGCCCTACTTATGATGCAGAATTTCTATAACACTGGTAGGACTGTATAGGAAAGAGAGAAAAGGTAGACTATGCTAATCATGCTGGCTAACTACACCACCCTAAGGAGTGACTGGCAGGGAGTCTTCCATGGGAGCCTTTTTGTGACAAAGGCAGAAAGATATGGTAGCTATTGGTTTTTGTATTTACCAGTGATGGAATTTATACTGTGGTATCAAAAATAAAAAAAAGAATATTTTTAACACTATTACTTTGTTTAGCAACAGTGAAGTGTTAAATAAAGCATTGCCCTGTAATATTTTTATTTTTCATATCTCTGTAAGTATTCCCTGGCCTGGGTATTCATGCTGTGTCATGAACATCTCTGGCCACAACTTGTGGTGTTAGATGTGGGCACAGTTGTAGTTTTATTTATGTCATAATATATAGTAACCATTGGAGTCCTTATTTGTTGAATGATAAGTGTTATTTTGGAGTTCATGGAGACTTGAATGATCAGGTGAGGCTGAGATGTGAGGGCTGAGACTAAATGAATCCAGACACTTGAATATAATGCTGGGGTAATGACAATAGACAAAACACATTGAATCAAGATAATATCTGGGAAAGAAAAGAATGAGGAGTCCCCAATGACCAGTAAAATCTAAGTGTAGCTGATAAAGTTATCAGCAAGAAGACAAGAGCAACAGGGGAAATATCTGTTTAGCCTGGAGACCTGTAATGCAAGGTCTTGGCAAAACTAAGCAAACATATTCATGTCTTATTAACAACTGTTAAGATCTTTTGGGACAGAATATCTATCACATGTGGTCAATGAAAGTGATATGAAGGGAAGGTTAATTCAATAGGTTTGAATTAACCCTCTCTCTCCCAATTGCATCCTTTCCTTGCTTGCTGTCTTACAATGATTTCTTCCCTTTAATTTTCCCAGGCATCAGAAAACATTTTGAACTGAGCCTTTGTCGATGAACTTGTTCTGTACTGAGAATGACCAAAGGACAGTTCTGCTTCAGTTAAGAAAAGATTAGTGGCAAACCAATGTCGATATTACAATATTGTAGTGTAAGGAGAACTGGCTAGTGGTCTCTGAAGAGCTGAACTTCTGTGTATTTCCATGAACTTTCAGGTGGTATGGATTATAGAGAAAATAACCATGACGGAAGTCTGAATCATATAGTCCAAGGTCTAGGGACCCTATAAAGGATCAGTGTAGACTGACAACCTTGGTTGTAGCCAATCAACATTACATATAGGGTTTCCTAACCTGGGTCTCCCTAGAGTCAGTGGAACTGTCATTTTGATACCATAGACGTAGAGATCACAAAAAGCAGAAGATATTTATTTGTCTTGGTGTTTCTATTGCTGCAATGAAATACCATGACCAAGGAGCAACTTGGGGGGGAAGGGTTTATTTGGCTTATATTTCAATATCATTATTCATCATCCAAAAATGTTATGACAGGAACTCAAACAAGGCTGGAACCTGGAGGCAGGAGCTGATGCAGAGGCCATGGGTGCTGCTTACTGGCTTGCTCACCAAGGCTTGCTCAGCCTGCTTTCTTGTAGAAGCCAGGACCACAAACCCAGGGATGACACCACATACAATGAGCTGGGCCCTCCCCATCAATCAATAATCAAGAAAATGCCTTACAGCTGGATCTTAAAGAGGCACTTTTTCTATTGAGGTTCCGTCCTTCAGATAACTCTAGCTTGTTTCAAGTTGACGTGAGACTAGCCAGCACAACATTATTGCGGGAAATCAGTGTTCTCTCTTTGTGTTCTCAGTCATTAATGAACAAATTGAAAAGGAAAACTCAACACTAAACTTGGAATACTTGGAATGAGAGGAAGCCACCATGTAGGCAAGCTGACAATCTTGACAATCCCTGGGAGGAGGGACATGGAGAAGAAGAAGAGAAAAGGCCAAATATCTTAGGTCAAGCTGGCATGTCTAGCAATGGAGGTCATCAAGCAGCCCACATGACAGTAAACACCTGCCTGGTGAAAGGAGGGTGAAAGCTTCAGAGAAGGAATGGGAAAGCTCAGAGCGCCAGAGGAAAAACATGCTCAGGCTTCGGCTAATGTCCACAAAAAAAAGAATAAAAAAGAAAAGGTTATGCTCTTTTGAGTTAGGACTCAGACAAGGGAAGGATGTAGCAGAACTGTGTGGCAGCGGTTCCATAACTGACTGCATGAGGGCTTCTGGGAAGCAAAGTATGTCATCTCATTAGGAGGATAATTTCTCTCCCCATCTCTTTAGCTTCAGGTGAACAGGCCCTCCCCAGGAGTGGTTTCTCAGGCAGGTGGTTGACAGTCCAGCTGGATTAACTTTTAGGGGAGAAGTCAGTGGTCTGTAAAGTTCTCATCTCTCTCTGAGCAGATCAGAAAGTCATGTCTCAACCTCAGTCTAGAGGTATTCCACTAGGGAGGCGTCCATTCTCAATGGCCTCTAAGACTCCTATCATACTGAGTTAGCAGTAGAACTTGGCAGCATCATCCACATTCATGTTGCTGGGTTTTCTTCCTTAGGCATGAAAGATGCATGCAAAAATGAGGGGGTAATGAAAATTTTTGCCAAGGTTCCACAAAGCTAGTGATGAAAGGCAATGTGTGGCAGTGACGAAGCCTGTGCAAGGAAGGTCTTAGAGGCCATTGCGTTAAGCTGAGAAAGTGAAGCCTAGGATGATGGGTAATGCCAGGACAATTCAACATCTGCCAAGAAAAACTACAGGCATAGAGTGGATATGGTCCAATATAAAGGCAACGTGGGATATGGGTAATAGGAGCAGGGTTTCTCACGATTGTTGAGGCCTAGATGATTCTATCATTAGCCTCAGATATTGAGACCAGACCTGCAGAATGTGGTAATTTTCCACCCTGGGTTTGGTTTTGTTTCAGTCTGATCTTTCTTTGCTATCCTCCCATTCTTCCCTTTTGGAAAAAAATATGGATGCTTATTATCTGATATTGTATATTGAACATATATAATTTAAAACATTACAGGGGGTCATAGTTATGGACCTTGATAATCAAAATAATCTTTGCCTTTTGACCCTTTGAATGGTGTTAGGAGTGGTAAAGACTAACATTGGCCATTAGAGTCAGACTAAATATATTTTACATGAGACAAAAATGAAACATCAAGAGTCAGGGTGTAATATTATGTTTTAAAGTGATGTGTTTGAATGTCAAGTTTACAGGGGCGGAGTTGTAATCTCTAATCTTTATTGCTAATTTGACTGGACTTAAAATTGCTATAAAAATACAACTCTGGGTCTCTGTGAGAATGTTTTCAGAAAGGATTCACTAAAGAAAAAAGACCCTTCTAAATGTAGGTAGCATCATTAAATTGTCCGGGGCTCCAGACTAAATAGAAGTGAGGAAATTTGGTCAATGCTAAGATATCTTTCTCTGTTTCCTGATTGTAGGCATAGTGTGACCAGCCACCTCGTGTTTCTGTCACATGCCTGTCCTTCCAGGATGGACTGTAATCCGAAATCCTGAGCGAACAGAAACTCTTCCTTCTGTTAGGTGCTTCTTTCAGATAACTTGTCATGGTGGAAAGTAATGTAATTAATACAATGGCCAGCCTGCTCTGTGGGAGACAGAAGTGAGCATGGGGTTGGAGGGTTTCAGCATGGTTTACAAATAACTAGGAAAGTACACACACACACAGACACACACACATCAACAATTACAGGTACATTTTATATGCATACAATATACATATATGTACATATATATTAAATTTTAATTTAGTCATACATTAAGTACAATTACATATATATGTGTGTACAACCTAATCAGTCTGTATAATGTTATGTATATTTGTTTCCAGGTCTGACTATTTGGTATTGGATAACCAATTTGTGTGCTTGCCCCTGGGGAAGACTATTTCTCCTGTTCTCGGCATTCCTTAGTTGCCTGTAGTTCTTTGGGATTGAACATCCACTTTAGCATATTGTTGTTCTTGTTCTTCTTGTCCAGCTTGTGTTTAGATAGTCTTGTTGGTAAGACTTTATGACTGTGGCTTCTGGCGGTCCTAGAAAATAGCAGACTCTGTTTCTCTGGCTCTTGCAATATTTCTGCTCTCTCTTCTGAAATGATCCCTGGGCCTTAGGTGAGGGAGGCATATTACTGATGTGTTAGGACTACGCTCCACAAATCTGCAGTTTGATTGATTGTAGTTTTCTGCAATGGCCTCTCTGTTGCAAAATAAAGTTTCCTTGATTTGGGAACACTTTTAATTTTTAAAAAATATTCCTTTATTTTATTTTATGCATATGAGTGTTTTTGCCCGCATAAATGTCTGTGTACCACATGCATGCCTGGTGTCCACTGAGTTCAGAAGAGGGTGTCAGATCCCCCAGAACTGGAGGTACAGAGGTTGTGAGTCACCACATGGAACCTCTGCAAGAGTAATGAGTGCTCTGACCTGCTGAGCCATCTCTCCTACCCTATACTTTTAACTGTACTGTCACTGTTCATAGCAGGGATTTTTAAAAACACTCTATTTTTGTTCTACTGAACTGAATACCAGTAGCTTTTTTTCTTTGAAGGAACCCACCTACACATCCCTTTTATAATTTAGTTTCATCTGGTTTAAAATATGCTTGACTTGGTTGATTATCCTATTGAACTTGGAGGTGACCTCCTTTCCTCTTCTTCTCCTTACCTCTGGGGTGAGGTTGGTTTCTGCATGCATTTCTGTGTGATGGTGCATTGGAGGTAGCCTTCAGCACGGGGCTCAGTAGGTGCACATCCCGAGAAAGCAGGGCTCCGTAGGGCACTGATGTTTCTCTCTGGACTCTGGGTGCTGACAGGTGAGCCCTCCTTACTTGAGCCTTCCTTACCTCAGCCATGGGCACTGATGTGTTCAGAGTGATGACTTATCCCACCATGAAAGCATTGGCCACCTCCACCTGACTCCCTGTGTCAGTCCCTCAAAAGCTGAGCCCTGTTGATAGCCCCAGACAAGCCACATGCCTGCTCTGTGGGAAATGGGTGGGAAAAGAGTTATTTCACTATTCTGTACTACCTCACTGATTTAGAGGTAGAGCATGGATCTCTTAAAACATGACATAGTCTTGGAGTCTGAGTAGCCCAAAGCAGGAAATGTCCTCTGGAGCCAGAACACCCACTGCAGCCTCCCTCAGCTCCTGGAGAGCCTTGAAAAACCTACAACTCTCTGGAAACCACTCAGGAGAAGATGATAACAATGGCAGGGAATTCGGAGGCTGTCTGTCTGCTAAAAGTCACTGCAGGGAAGATTGTAATCTTGCCAGCCTCGGGTAAGCTGGGGAATAAGGTGGGTTGGCCTGAGTTGCAGAGGGAAAGTGTACTTAGGTAGGATCAGACATGAGTTACCCCAGCCATAGACACCCAGTAGTGACAAATGTAAGGCCAGAGGCCTTGAGGCTGGTGCTGCTACTGAGGACTGTTCACCATGGGCTCCTTCTGCTGTTCCTATCTCTGACCCTAGTCAGAACCTAATAGCTCCAATTGGTATCTCTGTGTTTTGAGGGTGCTCCAAAAGTGATAGCCCAAGGGGAGTCCTCACAGACAGAAATTTCTCTCTGCTATTTCCAGCCTTCCTGTCTCTCCCCTCATTCTCTTTGGAGACAAAAAACAGAAACTAGAATTCCTCTTTTCTAGGAAAGGTCATAGAAAACAACCCATTTGCTCCAGTGCCAATCACAAAACCTGAAAACCATTACTCCTTTTCCTGCATTTCTGGGTAAGGGTTGTCTGCGATGAAATCCTTTGGTCTATGCTGTTTGATAATAAATTATGATGTCTTCATTCTAGAATTGGTTCTGTTTCCTACCCAGGAGGAAGAAATGCTGTATAGAGGCCAAGAGAAAACAGGACATTGTGGGCTCCCCGTTTCATCTACTTCAATCAGCTCACAGTCTTCAAAGGTCTTCATGCTTCATCAAACCTAGGCACAAGTTTATTCCTGGTGAACTTGCGTCTTTGCATTTTATAACTGAAGGCTCTTAGGTCATACAAAACCAGAACTAAACAAATCTGTTAAGACTTTCTCCTGTGTTAAGACTTTCTCTTGTTAATCTGTCTATTGTAAATTTATTTCATCAGGCTCAAATAAGTAACCTCCTAGAGGGAGAGTTTGGAGCTCCCTGCAGTTTGAATTCCTGATAAACGTGTTGCCTAAGCGTGCTGTACCATCAGATTCACACTCTCAGAGCCCCTAGGTTTCTGGAGGCCACAAGACATTCGTCTCCTCCCAGAATTTCGGGTTAGAAAAATAGTCTGTTGACTGCTTGCCCTAGCTCTCTCAGTCCACTATAAAGAACTTAGGTGATGCCTGTCCTCAGTGCTCCAGCATCGGGTTCTGTTGATGACTTCAGGCAGGGGATGTTTCTTCATCTCGTCCTGTATTCTTCTTCCTTCTAGCCTCCTCTACCCTAGGAATCTCTATATCCTCAGAGATCAGATTTCCCATCATCCAAGTCAAATAAGTCTTTTGAAATCCAGAGGATACTCAATTTGCCTTTACGTACAAGGCTCTAGGAATCATGCTCAGATGTAGAAATGGAACTCTGTTCTGATCTGAGGTTCCCCCTCCTCCTTGCAGGCAGTGCTGGGAGAGAATACAAGTCTCTCTGAAAGACGGAGTGAGGGCCATGGCTAGGGAAGCTGGGAGCTGCCTTCTTGTAATAGTTAGAGATACCATCTTAGCACATTTTACTTTTATGGTTCTCTCACATTTTTATTAATTTTCTCTGGGGGGCTTATTAAAATTTGAAGATTACAGTATGAAATTATTAAGGATGACTTTAAAGATGCTAACACATTTTTAGAATCCAGAGATTAAGCTCAATCAAAGGAAGCAAGGAAGCTTGGTCCCCAATGGGACACATTTGCAGACAATCAGCCATGACCCCACGCAGCCAGCATGAAGGAGCCCACGTGTCTATTCCCTTCCCTGCACCCCAGCCTGGGACTCCTTGGCTGCTGCTGTCCTGACCTAGAGTCTCTTATCTCCCCTCTCCCAGCATAAGCCTCTGGGGTAAGGGAGAAAAGACAGATGTACAGGGCAGGGCAGTGGGTGGAGTTGTGAGAGGGAAAGCTGGTGGCCGCCAGGAGAACTGTGGCAGAAGTTTTTGTATCTGATTCCCGTGGCCTGTAGCCACATTATGTTGGACCTGGGACGAGACTCTCACCTGGGTCGGAAAATAACCTTGGGAAGTATTAGACCTGAAAAAGGAGGGTAGGGCTGATCCTGGAGGCAAAAGCCTTGGGCTTGGCTGTGATCTCAGTCCAGCCTGGTTGGAGCCTGCTCTTTTCTCTGCTGGAGTGCCTGGGCTGTACTTGCAGTCCGTGTTGTGAGAGTGGACCGTGCAGGAGATCTGGGCAGGTGTCTTGATTTGTGAGGAATAAACTCAGCCTTAGACAGAGAGAACTGGGTAACAAGGCTGAGTGTTAGCAACATCGGTCAGTGTTCTGTGTATCTAGATCTTCCACGCAGAGCCAGACTGACATTATAATGCTCGACAAACATCAGAGCCCAGCATTTGCAATTCAGTGACCCTCAAGGGAGGCTGGGTTTAACTCAGTGCTGACCCTTCTGTCTCCACCCGAGGAAGGAAATAGACGTAAGGCAACTTTAGAATCCCTCCCGTGTCCTAGCTGCTGGGAAGAGTAGAGATATGGGCATCAGGGTTCTGGTCTTCAGCAGTGACCCCAGAACTTCCTAATGCGTTGCCTGGGAGTAGCTGTAGTTCATTGACCTTCGATGTCTTAATCTGTGCAAAAGACTTAATGATACTCTCCTCAAACCAGAGGGTAATGGTTGAATGAGTTGCCAATTAACCAGTTGTAGTAGCATCAGTCTGTCCGTAGTTGGTGTTTTAAATAACCATTTGTGTACCCTCTTCCTGATTCCCCAGTGAAATGTTTTTGTGTTGGGTACAGAAATCGCAGAAGGACCTGTTGTTTATTTTGAATAAGAAATAGAAGCCTATTCTCCATGCCCATGTGCTTGTATTTAAAGGGGGAGAGCGTGTTTTTAACCAGAATTACCCCTGGTTCTGACTTATGGAAATAGGGTTCTTTATGGCATTTGAGATTTGTGATTGCAGATGAAGGCCTTGAGTCCTAACCTTGGCCTTTTCTCTAGGTTGCATTAACACGAGCAGGACTCTTGGGTCACCCTGGTGCCAGCCCCTCAGGCTGACTGGAAGATGAGCAAAGACTCCTCTGACCCTGAAACTCTGAGCTCAGAATGAGAAGGCAGAAGTGCCATGTCTTGCTAGAATCCAAATTTCTATAAGGGAGCCCCAAGAATCAGAAGAGGGAGCCCATTTCATCCTTCCAGAGCTGTTTCCCACGGAACAGGCTTTCAGTTCAGCATTAGCAGCTGCCTGAAGATCAGGCTCCCCGGAAAGAGCTTTGCGGCTTCAGAAAATGATTTATTCTACAAAGTTAATGATCTGGAACGATAGATTGGCCTTGGTCAAAAATCAATTTTTATTATTTGGTGAAGGGCTGGGATAAAGTCTCCCTTTCCTTACCGGGCCCAGAGATGGCAATCCCAAATTATGCCTTTCCAAGGATTGCATTTGGATTGGGGTTTGGATGCATTCGCGTGTTTTTTCTTCCTTTCATTGGTTCTTAAAGCATCAATCCATGCTTGATGATGGCTTGTGTAACTCTCACTTGAAATAAGTCAGCTGAATTGGCTCCCACCTCTGATGGATGCTCCTGGATGGGAGTCAGAGAGAATGGTTGTTAAGTGGTTGATTGCTTAAGCGCTCTGTGCTGCCTAGGACATAGCAGGTAGCTATGAGTGTCCACAGTGACTCTGCCCTGGGGCTTGTAACAGGGCTGGAACTTGTCCCAGGACTTTTCACAAACCGCAGTTCACTGGGCTTTGACAACATGGGAGAGGAGGTGGAGTTGTGTGGCTCCTATTTAACAGAGTAGGATGCGTGTCCAGAGGAGGAGAGGACCACTGGATGCTGATGTGGTGGCACCACGCAGCTGTCTTGTTTCTCAAGCTCCTGTCTACCACTTCTCCCTCACTGAACAACTTTGTCCCCTCTTCTTACCACTGGCATAAGTCCTCTTGTCATTCCTTGGCACTTTTGGCTTTATCATGCTCAGGGATCTTTGGGATCTGCCACCCAACTTTTCTCCTACCACAACTTCTCAATTCTCATGCCTAGCCTCCCAGGCCCCAATCTTCTCATAATGTGGTATTTTATCCCCTTTGCCCTCTGCCTGAGCTAGCCCTGCACATTTGCTTTAAGCATGCATCACCTGCTGAAGGCCAGCATCCACGTTCTCCTCCCAAGCTGGTCCCATGCTGCCTGTGTAGATGGGTATCTGGGTCCCACAGTCATGTCTGCCTCCCTCCAAGGTTCTGAGCTTCTTGGGGATGGCTCTGACTTTTCTGTGTCTCCAGGGCTCAGAGCAATGCCTGGCACACTCTTGGGAGGTGCTCTATACATATTTAGAGGAAGAACAAAGGTATCTTTTTTGAGATACTTCCCTGGGATTCTCATCATTGCTGACCTTGACCTTTTCTGGATTTCAATTTTTTTGTGGCCTCTGCTTTTCCTTCAGCCTTAGATTATGGCCAGCTTTGTGTAGCTGGAGCTGGTCTCCTGGGTCAAATATGAACTCTGTCCTTCCTGCAAAGGCTCTGTCCGAAGAATAACTCAATACTCATGATGGTGTGTGCTCTTTTCTCTGCATTTCTCTAGGGAGAAGTCTTTACCCCTTATTTGTGTGTGATCTAAATGGCGTCCAGGCACATCAGCATACACTTTCAGTAAGATTATTTCACTCTTAATAATCTACATGCTGGCTGCTTATTACTTGCCTCAGTAAAGGCAGGGTCTTGGCCTCTCGCTTGCACTTAGAGGGAAGTCAGGTGTACACTCCACCAGGCCATTCCTTGAGTCCATTCTGGATGTTGCTTGGAGGAGTTACCTCCATTCTCTCTCCCCTGCCATTCTTTAGTGCCCTAGTTTTCACTCTAGACATTGCACCCCAGAGCTCTGCAAACCCCATGGCTTCCCAAGGAGCTGAGTCTGTGGAATATGCTCCAGCCTTGCCAGTCAAAGAGGGTCCTGTGCCAGGAAAAAACAGCTTACATTGTACCATCTTTTCACCTTGTTCCTGGCATCCAGTCTCTGTGTCAACTCTCCTGTGGTGCCAATGGGAATAGCTTTTATTTGCAGTCACATTGTCCTTGAATGCAAAGTCAGAAGATGACATCAATCAAGCCAGCCTAATGTCTTCATCTTTCTTTCTTTTTCTTAGAAACTCATGTGAAAATCGATTCAGCAAGGTCCTAAGTTGGGGAAGGAGTTTCTGTTCATGGAGAAGGAAGTAGAACAGATATAAAATCTCAATTTGGGCATGACAGTGACCTTTTGATTTTTAGAAGCTGATTCCACGGAGCTTTTTAATTTGTTCACTTAAGTATTTTTCTTCATACCTGAGATTCATGCACGAGATTGTTAGATAACTGTGATTTCATTTTTCTTTTCAGAGAAAAATGTTGGCTTCTACAAGCAACACAGGAAGAAAGGCCACAAAAGAATTGCTGAGCCTGATGAAGTAGGAGCAGAAATGTGTGCAAAGTCAATGTTAGGTGCTGGATTTGTAGCAAGAACAGAATGTAGAGAGAAAGAACAGGTCAAAGGTGACTAAGTGGACTTATATTCCTGAATCAGCTTCATTACCATGATGTCTGCCCACTTTCTGGGAACAAAGGGTCTGCCTTGTGGTTCACAAAGATCTGTGGTCCTTAACCATAGCTTATCATGTTGGCTGTTGTACTTGTATCCTTGATAGCATGTACAGAATCTCTTTCAGTGTAAATCTCCTTTTCTTTTTTTTATCATGGAGTCGCATTCTCATTTNTGTAAATCTCCTTTTCTTTTTTTTTTTATCATGGAGTCGCATTCTCATTTCTTCTGCCAACCTCCATTTACAATGGGGGTGACCTAATCTCTGAGAGCACTTCCTCTGTGTCTGTATTCTTCCTCTAATTGTCCCCCCAAATCTCATGTTGTGGGTAACCCAAGGAGTAAAGCTGTCTAGAGATGGAGTGAAGATGTTGGTTGACCTAATAGCTCAGAACATATGCCTCTAACCCACTCCTATTTCTGCTCAGTCATTTTCAATATTGTTTTTATATAGTGAGGCAGAAAGGGGATACACTTCCTGCTTCTAGATTAGGGAATGTTGATCAGAAAAGCTGGGGGGGCATTACATACTTATTTCCTTTTTTGGAAGATTAGACTTAGGAAAACATCTGTGACAGATGTTGTGTGTAGGAGTGCTAGAAAATGCTACTCAAAACAGAAATTTAAACATGAGAGAAAATTTCAAGTTAGATAAATATGTATATACACAAATATTTTGGGGGAAGAAAATTAAGCTACATTAATTTTAGTTGTCTCTGATAAATATAACTAGGTAAACAATATAGTTAAAGGGAAATTTATGAAAAGGTAAATGAGACTATCTTTGAAATTTTTATTAACATGTTAATTTACTCCTTTAGGAGACTTGGACTATTCTGTTGCTTCTCTTTCATGATTAGCAGCCACTGATGATCATGGCTTAAATATATTATTATTTCACGGGCATTACAGCTTGCACCATTCTAAGTTTACCTCACATTTCATATGTAAGTTAAGAATATTTACCATGAAAAACATCACCTCATTGGCTATTGCATTAGTCACTTTATCAATATAGCTATATAGATGCTTAATCATTGTAGAAAATATACTTGAGTCTTCCACTTCACTTAGAGGTTTTCAAAATAGTGGAGCTGATTGTTTAACTTCCTCCAAAGGTAACCAATATTGTTTTCTTTCATGGAACCAAGGGTTGAATCACAGTCAGTAGTTTTTAAGCAATTGTAATATTTGAAATATTTGGATCCATTATAACCATTGTATCCAATGATGCTCAAGCTGCCCCATCAAATTGCCTTAGGATATCTGTTTAGATAAGCTACTGGTCAGTGACTTCACTTATTCCTTATCCCTAGCCTGGCAGGGTGCAGCAGACTCATTTACTACATCCATGTCTGGCACCTGCCATTTTTCTGTGGAATCTCTCTCTCTTCATGGAGACTGTCCTCTGAGTGCTGCGGTTCTTTGTTGATATTGGGTTGCTGTTGTTTCTAGGTCTCTGCAGTGAAGATGGCAAGGAGATGTGTGTTTATAATTAAAACATATCATGAACTCAATGTCACCTCCAACTTAAATTCTGGATTGCTGAGTTCTTACTTGATTTCTTGTGTCTCACTTCTCTCTTAGTGAAGCACCAAGGTCTTATCCACCAGAATAGTTGCTATTGTATTGCCTTTAATACTTGCAGGTGAGGCCAAGGTTTTTCTTTTCTGTGGTCACAAGAGAGAGTTGAAGCTGGGCTGCAGTTGGGAGGAGTCTGTGGAGGCTATGGTGACTGTATGCAGGCTGACAAGCTCAATTTGAGGATAGAGGAATGAATACATTGGTCTTGAAATAGTCAAAACTCTTGGCCATTTCCCACCCAAGGTTTATTCTGCTAACTGGATCATGTGTTTACTGCTTCTGAATCTGTCTTTGTAGTTAGTTGTTCTGCTGTATTAGGAAGTTCTTCTCTGGCAGCTGTGGACATCATCCTCCTGGTGACTGTGTAAGGGAGTGTCAAACTGGCAGTTTCAGTTCATCTTGCTGTCCTACAATGCTACCAAAGAGAGGTGAACTTATCAATTTATCAAGGGTAAGATAAATGGCATAACTATAGAAATAGGCTACTTGATTTACATTGCCCACATATTCCTACCAAAACTCTCCCCTCTT
Organism: Ellobius talpinus; assembly: GCA_001685095.1. Lineage (NCBI taxonomy): Eukaryota > Metazoa > Chordata > Mammalia > Rodentia > Cricetidae > Ellobius > Ellobius talpinus. The sequence continues at coordinate 16,079 of LOJH01002007.1, forward strand.
AGCTTTCTGAATTCATCCCCATATGCACATATACCATGTGGTATATATCTTTGAACTCAATTTTTCTTTTTGGTTTTTCAAGACAGAGTTTCTCTGTGAAGCCCTGGCTATCCTAGAACTCATTCTGTAGACCAGGTTTGCCTTGAACTCAAGAGATCTGACTACCAGCCTCCCAAGTGCTGGGATTAAAGGAATGTGCCACCACCACCTGGCTTTGGTGTGACTCAATTTTTATTCTATTAAAAAGACTATCTATTACAGTTGGGTGGAAGAAACACCCATACTTCACCACTGGCAAAGTTTTCTCATTTTTCGTAGTTTTAGTAGGCTTTGAGAAAGGAGTGGAGACATTGATTTGCCTTGTTTACTAGAGAGTGAGGTTACCATTCACTAAGGGTCTCAATCTTTGTTACTTTATGGTTCTACTCCGTAGAGTTGCTTTGTATAACCCAAGGATCCTGATCATGACGTGGTAAAATGACAGTGAGGTACACAGTGGCCTGGAACTCACTCAGATCCTGTGCTGAAAGTCCTTCCCAGCCGCAAGATCGCCCAGACTCTGGGCAACCTCAGGATATCCTAGATGAGGCTGTGATAGTCCTGTATCTATGGAGCTTCAGAAACCAAAAACCAGAAACCTTGAGCCAGATGAATGACTTATTAGAACACATTTGCATGCATGTGATGGAAAGACGATAAAGATGTTGGAACGGAGTGGCAAGGGGCAGAAAGGGGCAGAACTAGAGACACAGCAGTGGTGTTAACAGGTACGGGAGAGCAGCTGTGATGGACAAAGGAACATGTCATTGCCAAGTACAGCCAGCAGGGGGTATGCAGCAGCCTGGAGCTAACAAAGGCTCTGTCCCCCCCTCCCTCCTACTCACTTTTCATCCTCGTGATCACCCAGGTTCTGATCAACAGCTGGATATAGGAGAGGATGATTCACTTTCTGTATTAATCTTGCTAGAAAGGCCTCTATATGCTGCCACCTAAAACCATGTTGTCTGTGGTCCATGCTGCTGCAGAGGCCATGTTGATGTCCATGATCCACGCTGTGGCTGGAAGCCATGTTTAGGTCTGTGATCCATGCTGCCACTGGGGACCATGTTGAGGTCCATGATCCATGTGGAAGTCTATGCTGCAGCTGACTGTTAGGGGCAAGAAAGCGTCTTTTTCAGTGGTATCAATGACTGTAGACTCATAATTGAGAATGAGAGACATTGAAGGTTTCTGTGACATGTCCCCCCCAAAAGAAACAGTCCAGACAGGAAGCTGCTGAAGAGAGTCCCTAAAAATTGTGATAAAGATGCTGTTATCACAGTTGAAGGCTTCTGGAAGGGGTGGGGATGGGGAAGGACTCAGTTATCTTTAAGGGACTGGCCACTGGGAGTTTGGCCGTGTGCCAATGGGTATATGGATAACACAAACTGGAGTTGGTGTATTTCTTCTTTTGAAGGGTAGGGAACAGGGGTAGGAGGGCAGACCTAGGAGGAATAGGAAGTGAAGGTGATAGGGTGAGTTGTATGAAATTCCCAAATAATCAATACAAATGTGCTGAAAAAAGATATCTGAGCATAACCCAGTAATAAGCCTCCTCCCATGGTTTCACCTCCAGGTTCTTGCCTTGAATTCCTGTCCTGAATTCCCTCTCCTCCTCTAAGTTGCTGTTGGTCATGGTGTTTATCATAGCAACAGAAAGCAAGCCAGACAACACATTATGTCTATTTCTCTTTCCTAATTAGTAGCCATTGATGCTCAGAAGGGAGGAATATTAATTAGTGGGTGATTGCTACATGCTGCCATTCTGAGTTTATCATTTTCTTCATTAAAATCTGGACAATAACCACACAGGAAAATATTACTTCATTGGCTTTGGATTTGCTTTGTGACATAGATTTTCCTTGTAGTATACAAAATAATTGAAGAACAGCTTGAGCTAAAATTTAAGCCAAGTATGGGAGTCAGATTCATTAGACACGCTGTGGGTTCTTGACACTCTCTTTTCAATAAAAAATAGATATTTTAATTCTTGTTTTTGCTGTAATTTTCTGGGTTTTCAGGATCCATGGAATTGGGCAAGATGTCTACATCTCTTATTCCCTTAATGTAGTGTTGTTTAATAGCTTCAAAACACAAGTCTGTTTTTCTGATAACTGAGAAATATTATTTAGAGCTTTGTGTCCAAATTTAAGTATAAACAAAAGTTCCTAACATGGTCCATAAGGCCCTGTATGATCTCTTCTGGACCTCTCGTAGAACCTGTTGCTAGACCCTCAGGCAGACTCCAAGTGGGCTCATCTTGGCCTTGTAAGGCCTTATCTTCCTACACATCTTCACACTCGTATTGTTTATCTCCTGAAAGACATCTTCCTATGTTTTAAAAATTTCACACATGTATATAATATGTTTTGTTCATACATACCCTGTTATCTTCTCTTCTCCCCACCCACTCCTGATGAAATCTTTCCTCTTCCTAATAATTTCCTCCACTGCTTTCATGTGTATGTGTGTGTCATATGTGCATATACTCATGTGTACACACATGCCCACACACTGGCACTGTGTTGCCGTGTTTAATAAGGATTGCTTGCATGAGCATGGGCAACTAACTAACCAGTGGTTATGCCATAGAAGAAAATAACCCCTTTCTTCAGATTGCTCTTAATTGTCAATGGATTCTCAGGGTAGTGGTGGAGGGGCCTCCCAAGACACCTCCCCATTGACAATGGGATGTTGATGTGCCCAGTATTCTGTAAATATTGTGCCACAGTTAACCACAGATGCGGCAGTTTCATGAGAACAGAAGACAGGGTTTCACATCTGTCCTCCCTAACCTCTGGCTCTTATTTTCTGCTGCTTCTTCCAGGATGTACCATGAGCCAAGGATAGGGTGATGGAGATGTCCTAGTTGTAGCTGGACAGGTATTTATTCTCAGCATTTTCACCTGTTATATATCTTTCTATTACCCACTTCCTTCTAGAAGAAGTTCCTCTGACCAAGGCTGCAAGTAATACTAACCTATATGCCTAAACACAAATATTTACATGGAACCTTGACGGTTCATCTTTTCAGCAGGTGAGAGTAGTAGGTTCACCCCTAGGTTCTACAGTCTCCCTAGACATGGGCGTTCATCAGGCCTACAATATCAAGCATGGACTCCCTTTGTGGAGTACGCTTCAGAACAGTCAGTACAATTAGTTACCCGGTAACATTCATTGTACTCTTTCACCGTTGCCTAGCAGGTCAGGGTTGGAATATGTGGTGTCCAGCACTGAGTAAGACCATTGATAGCTTTCCCCCTCAGTGGCTTGAATAGAAACTTCCAGAAGAGTGAAAGCTAGCCAGCAGGGAGAAAGTTTCACCTTAGGTCCACCTTGGTTCCTCTGTGTCCTACCGTGTGCTGTCTTCAGAATGTGGATCTTACCACATTCTTACCAGACAGTCTGCTAGGCAACAGGAGCAATGACAATAGCTTATATTACTTTGAGGGCCTCTGGGGCTCCTTGACCAACAACTCATAGGAAGGTATTCCATTCCTGGCACAGGGATTTTTATTTAAACCTGTGGCTACTGGGAGAAGCATTGTTTTAATATGAAAGTAATCACAATGTTTGAACTGTAAAGGAATCATTTAATATACAGTGATTTTTTTCACCTTATATGTCAACCTATAATATATTGTGAAGGTGGTACTAGTGTGTTAGTATAACGTCTTGCAGTGGGATGGGATGGAAATGGATTCTGACATTTCTACTCACTTAACTTTGGGACCTAGGATATATTAGCTGCTCCCATAAAGTCCACATCCCTAATCTATAATCAGGACTTTACTATCTATTTCATAAGTCCTTAAAGTTCAAGGACTCCATGGAGCAGCCAGGGCACACACAGCAGTGTGAATTTTCTTTACAATTTAGATTCTTAAATAAGAATAGTTTCTGCCTAGGAGTTATCCTAAGAACACTAACCTTTCTCTCAAAGAATTATTGAAGGCATGATCAATTGACCCCTTTGGGCCCTAAAAGTGCCTAGCAGGTACGAGAGGAAATCTTTCTATTTCTTGCTTAGAAGTAATTTCCCATTGTCTTGTGTATCCACCCTCTTCCAAATCTTACTTTCCTTTCTGGTACCTCTCTTACCCTCCCTTCAATTCTCCTCTCCCCCCTCCACTGAAGTTGAGCATGGTCACATGACACATAGTGATGTGACTCTTGATATGTTTTTCATTAAGGCGCTAATGCTACCTGCCTTGCGATGCACTGCTCTGGGAGATTTTCAGGGTCTCTAAGATGAGATCTGATTTCCGTTTCTTTTCTTTATTAGAAACTCGATGAATTTGGCTGTATCACAGTACAGGGTACTCAGAGAAGCCACATTCCATGACAAATCCACTTACTTAGTGGCTTCTGCTCTGTGTTTAGGGACAGTGGTTGGAGGCTTGGCAAGATTGCTTGGCAAGAATCCATGAGCCTTATTTGTCCCTCTTATAAAAAGACAGTTTCTTCCCCACTCAGCCCTCTCAGATGAAATTGAGAGGTCATTTCTGTATGAGACTTGGGTATAGACATTCAGTTAAAATTATATTTCCCCAGATCCAAGGGAAAGAAACATTTACACCCCCATTTCCTTGTGTGACTGGTATTGTTTCAAGCCCGGGACTCATACTTGCTGGGGAAAGTTTCAGAGGCTATGTTAGGTCACACGAAGCTCCATTTTAATCTACTCCACAGAACTGTTAGACTCATCTGTTCATGTCTATCTAGCCAGCCAGCTACCAGTCCTTAATTAACATATCTGTGCATGTGCTGAACCATTCACTTACACTTTAGAAAATATTTAGTAAATAAACTCTTTCCTGTGTTTTTAAATTTTTTAAATTTTTGTAACAAATGTATAGCCTGGAACTTATTGTGTAAACCAGAGAGGCCTCAAACTTACAGAGACCTGCCTGCATTTGTCTCCTTAATACTGAGATTAAAGGCATGAGACATTATGCCCAGTATGTGTGGGTGTGTTTTAAAAACAATTTTGTGTATGCTGTGCTGCATGTATGATATGTATGGTGTGTGCACTTGTCAGTATAGATATGTGCATTGCACCTACACATGTATTGGTTTCTGTATACCATTTTTTTTGAGATAGGATTTCTCACTGAACCCGAAGCTCATCGATTTGCTTGAATGGCTGAACAAACTATCTGTGTACCTCTGCCTGTGCCTCTCCCCAAGCCCTGAGATTACAAATGTGTGCCATCACACATGTTTTTTTTTTTATGTTGGAGCTTGGAACCCAAAGTCAGGTCTTCATGATTTCGCAGCAATACTTTATTGACTGGACCATCTCCCCCATCCCTGCCCTATGTTCTGCTGGACATTTATCCTAGGCATTTGCAGGAAATATTGAATAAATTCCATTTAGATTATTCCACCAAGGTGTTCGCCATCTGGTAAAGAAGTGGGGGTGGGGGTCCAGACGGCCTGAAGACTCTCTCAGAGGCCCTGATGAAAGGTCAAAAGGGGCTTTCATTCTGTATCTTTGTCGGGGGGTGGACTTTACAAGGCTGGTCTGGGGGCTTAGAGCCAGTACCTGAAGGAGTTAAGGTTGTGGCTTCTGGGGACCCAATACTTTCCTTGGTTGTGGTTGTCAGTCTTTAAGCAGCTTTGTCTGAGGTATCCTGTGCTCTTTTTGCCAACATTGTATAACAGCCCTCTGCTGACCTTGGCAGAACTTTTCCCTTACAAATAGTATATGTGATGCTGTACTTCTTAACAAACTTGGCATCTGGTCCCAGCTACTGTTTTTGTCTTCTTTATTTCTCGTTTTCTTCATGTCTCTTGCTTGGACTTTCAATCAACATTTTACCTTATGGGACCCTTACTCCTGCTGGGTTGAGACAAGTGGGTACAGGCATGCAGATCTGAATCAATCAGGAGTCTGTTTTCTTTGAATCCTGATAGGCAGGGAGCATCAGGGATAGGCTGGTTGGAACAGCAGCATTCACAGCTCATCCCGGAAAGACCTGAGAGCTATGGAATTTACAGAACTTGTGGGAGATGCCAGTTTCCAGAAAGACATGTTTTATCATCAGAGTTCCAGATCAGAGTTCTGAGCTCAGAAATTGCAAAGACTGAGTTTCACTGGAGATTTGGTTTCAACATAGATTTTAAGCCGTTAACACTTGAAATTACTAAAACAGAGACGATCCCATTGGAAGCTGAAAAACATAGCATCTGAGGGGAACATGCTTTGTGACAGGGTGTTGCCAAGATACTCTTTTACTGTCTGTCTTGTTGAGATGAGGGCCCTGTAGGGATCCTCAGTGCTGAGCAAATGGGTACCAGCCCAAGCCTCCCTTACCTTTTACACAGGCACAATTTCGTTGCTGTATTGTCTTACTTAATCTGGCCAAGACATCAGCTGA
>LOJH01002007.1:26417-45112 GCA_001685095.1 Ellobius talpinus
TTCTTTATTAACCAATGGTAATAAAACATATTCACAGCATACAGTGGGGAATCCACATCAATCCCATGTATTTCACACATTATTTATGCATGCCACATAATCCATACACTCTATACTTACCATGTACAAATACTACATACACCATGACACACATATCTCATATGGACATGTACATAAAATGGCCCCCATAGGCTCATAAGGAATGACACTCTTAGGATGCGTAGCCTTGATGGGGTAAGTATGGCTTCGTTGGAGAAGGAGTGGCCTTGTTGGAGGAAGTGCGTCACTGGGTGTGGGCTTTGAAGTCTCAGATGCTCAAGCCATGTCTAGTGTCGCATTCTCTTTCTGCTGCCTGCAGATGTAGAATTCCCAGCTCCTTTTTCAGTACCATGTTTGCCTGCATACCACCGTGATTCCTACCATGATGATAATGGACCAAACCTCTGAACTGTAAGCCAGCCCCAATTACATGTTTCCCTTAATAAGAGTTGCCATTGTCATGATGTCTCTTCACACCAGCAGAAGCCCTAAATAAAATGCATACACAGCAGACACACATGTATCAAATACACCATACACAACAGTGACATATATATCACTCATATTAGTATCTACAACAGTATCTCATATATGTCACACTCATATTAGTATCACTTCTTACATGTACCACACTATACACACACACACATGCACACACACACACACACAATTTCTCCTCTCCTTCCACCTCTATCTTTCCCAGAGCTGACTTGTCTCTGTTCTGAATCTTGTTACACACACACACGTGTGCGCACATACACACACATACAATTTCTCCTCTCCTTCCACCTTTATCTTTCCCAGAGCTGACTTGTCTCTGTTCTGAATCTTGTTACACACACACACACACACACACACACGTGCGCACGTGCACACACACACACACACACACGGCAAATAGGACAAGAACACTGTGGGCTGTAATTCTCAGCTCCAGATGACAAACAAACAGCTGCCTGATGCTGGCAGTCAGTGACATCTGAGATTGTGCATCCTGTGAATGCATGGTTGCCAGGAAGAGAGGACTATTTTTTTCTTTAATTTTTACATTTAGGAAAGTGTCTATTTCAGAGAATTGCATACCCACACAAACAAACAGGCAAGAATTGCAGCCTACTAAGGGATAACTGACAGAGATAAAGCCCCAGCAAAACAACTTCTGAAATGTCTATTCAACCAGAGTTTGTGGGTGAATTCTTGTGAATTTGTCTTATTTTCAATGGCTACAACTATTGTCTTTCAGAAAGGCACAGGGCTGTGAACTGGGGGACAAACCTGGAATCTGCTGAGAAGCCTGTGAGGCTCTGCCCACAGTGACAGACCCTTATGTGAAGCCCGAATCTGCTGAGGTGCCCGCGAGGCTCTGTCCACAGTGACAGACCCTTATGTGAAGCCTGGAATCTGCTGAGATGCCCGCGAGGCTCCGTCCACAATGACAAACCCTCATTTGAAGCAGAAACAGGTGTGCAACGTCTTCTCAGAGGATCCGGTTTTCTTTCATCTGATATGTTATGCAAATTTTAAAATACTAGCTTGTAGAGCTCTGTGAAGTTAGTTCATCTACGGATTGTGTCTGGTGTTGTTGCCCTGGTGTGTCTGATGACATGTTCTCTTGCTCGGCTATTTCCTCACCCTGGTTCTCAGTGGCTGGCGATAATTCTACAAACCTTGTGTTGCTGAGGAAGGTAATACTCTTGTTCCAATGTTTCCTTGTTCCAGCTGTCAGCAAGACCCCCTGATCCCTCTCTGGTGTCCACTGTAGAAAGAAAGGGGACAATGACAGTCCCCAAGGAGGTGCCCAGTATCCTCAGCACCTTGGCCTCCATCTTCAAAGCCGTGGAAGAAGGAGCGGCTTGACATCTAGGACACTTTAGGAGCTAGAGGAAGTCTCCTTGGGTCTCTTGAGCTTAGAGACAGAGGATACCAGTGGGGACATATCTGGGGCTGTAGAGGAAGCTGGGCTCTCAGGAGGGAGCTCTGAGCTGGTCTCTGGTCTTCCTTTCACGTGCTATCTTGTGGCATCCATCCGGATGGTTGTGGACAAGGATGCATATGCATTATACTATTTTCCTGATGTGGCATTAGTCTCTGGAGATGTTTGAAGGGTGAAAAAAAAACCTCTGAATCCTGAAACTCTTTGGAGTGGGAGAAGAAATGATGCCATCAACGTTGGAATGATGGTGGAGTCTGGAACGTACTGAGTACTTAATAAACCTTCAGTAAGGGTGGAAAGGAACTGTTTCACCAGAGATGAAAAAGTCATTTGTAGCTTATGACCATTTAGAGGGATGTAATGTGTCCTGGGGACTAGGATGGACAGTTTTGCAGGGAAAAGAGACACCTTCATGGAGTCAGCAGCACCTCAGCCCTTCTACTATCTTGGACGCTGTGGAATCCCCCTATTTAGCACCCTTACTTCTGCTCTGAATGTGGAGAGGACTTTGTAAAAGACTTCAGGTCATCACTGAGAAAATCATTTAGGTTCCCAACTTTCCTAATGCTGCAGCCCTTTAATACAGCTCCTCATGTTGTGGCGATCCCAAATCATAAAATTACTTTCATTGCTACTTCACAACTGTAATTTTGCCGTGACTATGAATCATATTATAAATATCTGATTTGCAGGATATGTGCTATATGAACCCCCAAGCAGTCTTAACCCACAGGTTGAGAACTGTTGCTTTATTGGAAAAGATTGGGATGAAGCTTTTTTTTATTGATTTTTATTGAGCTCTACATTTTTCTCTGCTCCCCTTTCCTTCAACCCTCCCCCAAGGTCCTGACACTCCCAATTTACTCAGGAGATCTTGTCTTTTTCTACTTCTCATGTAGATTTGATCCATGTAAGTCTCTCTTAGTGTCCTCATTGTTGTCTAAGTTCTCTGGGATTGTGATTTGTAGGCTGGTTTTCTTTGCTTTTGTGCAAACCAGAATTGTCCTTAAAACTAAACCCATATAGAACCAAAGAAGACAGCAAGCATGAATTGAGCAAGAACCAGGGTAGAGGAGGAGTGTGCCAGCTGGGGAACATTTGAATTTACCCTGAATCTTTGGGTTGTGTTGAAACAAACAAACAAAAAACAACCCCCCCAACCTGTGGAGAACATACTCTCTGAAGAGGCAGGCATCATGACTTGGCTATTTTGAAGATTGTCTCAGTTCACAAATCCAGAGGATGCAGGGACTTAGGGCTGCCACAAGGTTTTTCAGGGGAGGAGTGACTTTCCAATGTCCAGGCTGCGCTGTGCCTCTGCTCATCCAATAGAGGTGGGATCGTAGCTTGCAGAGGCAGTGGCAGGACTCTGTCTACTTGGAACAGCGCATATGCAGCCTTGTCAGCAAATGGCTACACCTTTTCTTACTCAGGAGTCTCTTTCCAGAAGGTGGCCCTAGAAAGTTGTGCCAGGCTGAGCTTGGCTGAGCCCACTTCCTGTTCTGTGATACGGGCAACCAACGTGCAGCTGCTCTGAAACCTGAAAATCTGGAACAAATTTGAAACCTGAACAAGTTTTTCCTCTTCCTTTTCACTTAATGGAAAATGTTCCAAGCTGCAAATGAAAGTGCTTCTGAAGTTGGCAGAAAAGATGTGGACAAGGAGGCTATCAGGAGAGAGAAGAAAGGGCTCGCGAATGCCACTGACAAATATGGAAGACGCATGTCTCCGAATCAGCCTGGGCTTATCTTCTGAGGGCCTGAGATGGCATGGCACTATCTGTGGGTAGGTGGTTGTGTAAAGCCAAGTTCACAGGTGCCCTGAGAATATTTGTAAGGGAGCACTCTGTGAAGAACTAGTCTTGGCTGGTTAACGAAACAGCTGTCTTCTGTCTGTTGACATCATTTAAGTAATTCTGAAGGGATGGGTAGATGACTTTTGGTTAAGACCTTCTGCTCTTGGGCAAGACCTGGTTTTGGTTCTCAAAACCTGTAGCTGGCATCTCGTAAGTGCTAGTAGTTCCAGTCTGATGCCCTCTGCTGGCCTCTGTGAGTACCTGCCTACATGTGGGGCATATACATCCTCTCAGAACTTGAATTACAGAGACACTCAGGAAATTAAAAATAAAACTAATCTCCAGATAGTTCAGAAAAAATACATTTCTTCAGTTTCTTCATTCTGATTTAATTCCAGCTAGAACTCTTTCGATACGTTCTTATCTTAGGCCTTTCTGATTGCAAGGAACAAAAATCCAACTGCAGTTATAACCCAAAACAAACCTGGAAGTTGCCTGATAATGTCCTTCCAGTAAAGCAAAGGCTAAAGAAGGGCCAAGGAAGGGAGGAAATGGTTCTGACCCTCATTTTGGGAACAGTCTTTGAGAAGGTTGTTCTCATGTCAGGATGGGGTAGAAGAATCTGCTGATGTCCTCAGAGTTGAAGCCAGTCAACGGGCAACTTGTTTTAGGACTGGCTGTTCCTGTCGAGACTGCAGACCCCATAGATGAAGAATGACTTGGAAGGGAGGGTGAGGTTCAGGCTGCAGCTTGTGGCTGCCCCAGGGATCATCAAATGAGGGGTGTATGGAGAACAGGGGTGTATCTCAAACTTGGGCAGTGTAGGACTGTGATTCTGTATTGCCCTTCCTTCCCTGGCTAAGTTCCATCCAGGAGGGCACCCTCTGAAATGCATGGGAAAGAGGGTGCCATACCTAGGTTTTAAATGGCAATTGAGTTTTAAACAACTTTGCCCCCCCTTTAAAAAGCAGACATTACCTCTTTTGAAAAATTATGAAATTCAAAGCCCCCAATAAACACCCAGAAGTTCACTCTATGGAAATAAATACTCCTAGTGTATATTGACTTCCCTTTATTTTTTCCTATTAGTTTTCATACTGTTGATCTCAAGCTGTGAATATAAAATTGTATCCTTTATTATCATCATTAGCTTTTGGCTAATGGTATGAGTTTTAAGGTATCTATAACATCTCATGTCCCCAGTTCCTAAGAGCTACAGTTTTCTGAGTGTTTTCGGCCTGGGTTCTTAAGTACATCCACAGTCAGAACTACCCTGGCCTCTAGGTTATGATGAAGGGGCTGTGGCATCCGGGGCTAGCTAGCTGCTTTAGTTACAGGCAGAATGCCTAGGAGGCAGGTGGCTGCAGACTCTGGTCACAGTGGAGAAGCGCAGCACAAAGGGATGATTCTGACTTCAAGAAGAAGTGGATTTCTATGTTTGCCTTGCTCACTACCTACAACTTTTAGTAAGTTTTCTCATCGGAAATGCAAGGTGATAAATAACTGACTGGAGATTTTCTAAAAACATAAAGTATGTAATGGGAAACTTGAAATATATAGCATATAATATTTGAATAGATATCAAATATGAAATATACAATGTGAGTTATATGATACTATTTTATCATAAGTGACAGCCTAGCTTATAGGAAAAGGGCATAGCTTTTGTGAGAGAACATATTATGTCTCAGCTCATGGTGAGCAAGGAAGCTGCCCTCTACCCATTAGAGAGAGTAGTACTTTCTGACTTAGCTGAAAGGGAAGAAGAAAGGAACATATGTGGAGTCTGCTCAGGAGACAGGAGAGTCCAAGTCAGTAAGCTTGGTAGTGTTGTATGATATTTTGTTTGTGTTCTGACAAACAAAGCATTCCTGGCAATTAGAGGGTGGGGATAGCCAGTAGTCAATCATAGAGACCAGGCAGTGGTGACACACGGTGTACCTTTAATCCCAGCATCAGGAGGTGGAGACAGAATCCCCTATTCAGTCTGAGGATTCGTAGAGACAGGATCCCCCAATTTGGTCTGAGGATTCATAGAGACAGGATTCCCCCCCCATTTGGTCTGAGGATTCGTAGAGACAGGATCCCCCCATTTTGTCTGAGGATTTGTAGAGACAGGATTCCCCCCTCATTTGGTCTGAGGATTCGTAGAGACAGGATTCCCCCCCATTTGGTCTGAGGATTCGTAGAGACAGGATCCCCCCATTTGGTCTGAGGATTCACAGAGATGTGACTTTGATTACTCTGTTTTCTGGTCTTCAGCTTTCACCTTCGCTATCTGAACTGGATTTTTATTGTTCAGACTAATTAGAATCATGCTTCATGGTAGTGTCTGACCCTGTGCAGTTAACCAAGCTCTTGGTGTTTCTCATGACACAGGAAGAAGTTGGGTGTCTTTTCAGTTTTCTCCATGCCCTGGCTTTCTGTTTCATTTCTTGACAGGCCTTTCTAGAAGACTGACATTTCAGGTCTGTGTTTTACTGTTAGCTTTCAGAATTGCAAGCAAAGCTCTTAGAGAAAAACATCAGCTTCTACTTAGCGTGGATTTGGGGACTTGCCCTGGCACAAGGTGAGACCTGTCTGGGTAGTGAACACCATCCTTTGAAATCCTGTGAGCAGAGCATGGGATACCTGGGATAAGCTGGGCTTCCAGATATTTTATCCGTACTCTCAGGAGGATTGCTTGGTCTTGAGTATAGCGTTATCAATGGCCATAATGTCCTTGGACAATTCACATGTCTTTTCTTCAGAATAAGTACACCACCTTCCACATGACAAGGTTTTCAGGACTAAGTAGTCATGTCTAACACATCTAAGATGGCTCCTTTTCCTCTTTCTGCTTGAGAGACATCTCCTTGACCTATCACTATTGAGCTGTCACACATGCATGCATGTACTTAATACATGAACACGCATCACACAGAGAAGCACGTACATACATGCGTTAATGTGTACATTAGTTGCATGTATGTATAGATATGCACAAACATATGGACACACATACACATGTGCACTTAAGCACATAGACAGATACACATATGAGATGACATGTGTGTATGTATGTACAGAAGTCCTGCCCTCACACATGTGCGTGTTCATATATACACATGCACGCAGGTGGACTATAGTCCACCCATACTGTTCTCTCCAGTTCCTTAAACATGCCATGCATTTTCTCAGTTGTATGATTTTGTAAGCATTTCTCCCTCACCAGGAAAGTATCTTTTGCTCATCATCCAGTCGACTCCTCCTCATTTTGCATGATCCATGTCAAATGTCACATTTTCCGTGAAGCATTTCTCTAGACAAGAATTATTAGCTCCATCTTCGTCTCTCCTGGAAACTGAGTGGGTAGAGGAGATAGATCTCATTTATCTCTGGGTCCCCAGCACCTGACACAGAGTCGGGGCTCCTGACATAATTGCCTAATGCTGGAAAAACAGGTGCCGAGTTTCTTCTGCCAGGTTCCTCAGTTTGTGCTCCCTTTAAAAAGGACTAGGGGGAGGGCATTTTCTGGGGGAGAAGTGCCTCTCAGGAAACACTGGAAAGATGGGAGGCAGGGGCCTTGCAGGAGGCAGAGTCAGGGCCATCCCAAGTGGAAACAAAAGGAAGGAAGAAACATTCTGTTCCCACAGCCGGTCAGCTCAGCCACCTTGGGCCAAGGACACAGCCTGTGAAGGACAGGGGAAGCATATAGATTCAGAGGACAGGGAGCCTGGTAAGTAGGAAAGGTAGGTATCCTAGATGAATAGAAGGGTGAAGAGAAGCTTCTTAAGGTGGGGATCCTGTGAGTGGCCATGGGAGTAGTGGGGATAAAGGGATAAGCTAGCAGGTCAGGTGAGCTGGGCAAATGTTTAATCTCAGGACCTTATTATCCCCTGGAAGCATTGTTGGAGACCTTGGGGAGTTTGTGTTTATTTGATTTATATAAAATAAATATTTACCCATTATTAATTACAGTGTAACAATTTTAAGATATAAATGAACTAATTAAAATAATAGAATAAATTAACTGCTTGAAAGTATAGTAATTCATACTTAAAATTATATGTATTATAATAAAAATTGGTGAGAAGTTATGCTCGCAGCCTTTACTGCCTGGTTGGATAGATGATACCTGGTACTAACTTCTGCCTTTGCATGCAGTTGAGTAGATTCAGTAAAGGGAATCTTTGCATTTTCATCATCCAACCATCCCTTCAGGGGCCTCATGTGATTTTGTGATATCCCATGTCAGCCTGTCTCTGGAAAATCCCACATAATACAAGAAAAACTAACGTGTTAGGAAAATAGCTGGATGTCCCAGACTCACCGAAAGGGTCATAGGAACTTTGGAAACACGTTGGATGAAGCCATATTGAAGTGATGGTGCTCATGGTTTCTTTCTGCAGGGAGAGCTTTGTGTCTTAGCTGCCACTGTAGACCTCCTGTCTTGGTTAGAGTTTCTAATGTCATGACCAAACACCATCACCAAAAGCAACTTGAGGAGGGAAGGGTTTAACTCATCTTATATGCCCACATCACAGTCCGCCATTGAAGAAGTGGGGATAGGAACTGGCAGTAACTGAAGCAGAAGCCATGGAGGAGTGCTGCTTACTGCCTTGCTCAGTTTCTTTTCTTATACACCCAAGAGACCTACCCATGGGTAGCACCACCCTCAATATACCAGACCACGTGGATCATCACTCAAGAAAAATGTGCCTCATAGGCTTGCCTACAGACTGCTCCCACGGAGGCATTTTCTCATTTGATGTTCTCTCCTCTCAGATTATTTAGCTTGTATCAAGTTGACAAATGTCAACTAGGGCATCTTTCTGGCTGCTTGTTCCCTAGATACCAGTGAAGTTGAGGTTCCTCGCTATGCTGTGAGGAGTTTCTGGCTACACCCTTACACCCTTATGGGAAGTGGTAAAGTCGGGGGAAAGGAAGGATCCCAGTGGGAAGTAGGAGATGAAACCAAATTCTAAAGTCCAGGATGTTCCATGTGTTCTTGATTGAGCCAATTCTCTTCAAGAGACTGTGTTCTGCCCTGCTCTTGTCTGGAGTAGGGATAGGGTCAGGTTCTTTGGGATTCTTGTGGCTTGTCGGGGGCTGAAGTCCTGACCATATTTTATGTGAGACCTTTGTCTTGGTTGTTGAAAGGGGCTTATATGTAGATGAAACTGACAATCTGCTTTATATAACAGCAACTTGCATTGTTGAGGTAATGAAAAAAGTCATTAAGTTGTTAAGAATGGAAAAAGAAAATAAAAAGAAAGCAAGACAAATAACACAGCTGTCTTCCCACTAGCCTTGGGATGACGGTTTTTTCTATTTTAGTTATGAGAGTACATAGTTCATTCTTTGTGCTTGATAGACTGTTTTTCTTAGATACAATCTTACCCTGTGACTTTCAGAAACTGAATGACATTTGATTTCTCTATTTTAGGATTCAAGGCTCCACTTTCCAGATGGTATTTGATTCTTACCTTGTCTCTGCTTCCTCATCCCATCACTCCCCCAAATAAATCATGTTCATATGTCCCCTCCACACCATTGAAGCTAGCCTGCTTCATGACTGAGCATTCTTGTAAATGGAATGTATCCTGTGAGGTCCAGAAATTTAGATTTTCACGTTGCCCCCTTGCTTCCTGGACAACGCCGATGTCACTTTGGAAGCCTCTCCCTAGCTCAGGAAGAGACCCTCTCCTCTTAAGTGGCACATTGCTTAATGTAAATACCAGCAACTGCCCACATATGGCTCGGTGAGTAAATGCTCACTCAGGTGAGCCTGTGTAGGGCAGGACAGATGCTGTGTGCTTTCTCCATCACCCAGTGTGCATACATATTTGGTTACTCGGTTCTCCAGCTGGATTATGAGCCATCTAAAGATTGTGTCCTTTAGAAGGACACACCCCACCTGTGTGGTTGGGAAAGCCTCAGGGTTGAGCCCACTTTGGCTTGTGACTCTTGGGGCAAACAGTATTCTAGACCACAAGATGTCACTATTGTCTCAGTTACAGAGGAAGCGGTGAGGGTCACACTCACATCTTAACTTGCTGGGAGCTGGCAGTGCTGAATGCTTTTCTGGAACTGACAGAGGCAGTTCTCTGCTGCTGGTGGGTCTGGAGGAAAGGGAAGTGTAGGGCGGCAACAAGACTCCAACAAGGGGAAGATACAAGACAGGGTGAGCCAGTGACTGCTCTCATTCTGCCTTCCGTGCGGGAGATGGGCTAGCAAAGTTGAAGCACTAGCCGGCGAACCACTTATTATCCTGCCACATGTCCAGCTGAAAGCACTGGAGGGTCAGAAAAGGCTGTACGGTGGGTCAGACTGAAACAGATTTAACCAAAATGTATGTATCTCTGTCTAATCTTTCGTTCTAACTTCCATTCCAACAGCCAGCTGACTTCACTATTAGTCATGGCTTCTCTACAGAAGACAAAGAAACCATTTGTTTTCTTGGAGGAGTTCAGGAGACCACTGTCCTCAGCCCTGATCTTCATTTTTAACAAACAAAGGTGGCTTCCAGGTTTGGGTGGCAGAACCTCTTGAGATTTTGCCTCTAGTATGGAATGTTTTAAGGGTGCTGGGTTAGAGATCAGAAGTGCTCTATCCTATCTAGCTCAGGCATGTGAGCCACAAATGCTTCCAAGCCTCAGATCCCCCACCTCCCACCCAGCTGTTCTGCTCCAGTCAGCAAAGAACTGTCTGCTCCCAGGGTGCAGCTTCTCCGTACTTCCCTGGTGGGTGATTGGAAAGCTTCTTCAATTTGGATCTGCTCTCGTGGCCTAGGTATAAGTATTCTTGTGTCAAAAACAACACAAACAATTCTCTCTGATGTTCTACTATTTGCAAACTAGGAGGTAAAATTGAGACCATTCAAAAACTTCAAAACCTTCTTAAATTTTGAACCCAAAACCTAATTTCCGTAAATCTATTAATTTTCCCTGAATTGGTTCTAGCAATTTATTTCTCTGCTCTGTTTATGCTCCTGACCCCTTCTAATCCCCTTTTAAGTCCTAGAAAGCCTAGCACCTTAAGGCCCCACAAATCTGTAACTTTTGTGCAATGCTCTTAAAGATATAATCTTCATAATAAAATTCAGGTTGGTTGTGTTATTTACTATTGTCTGAAGGCATCCTGGATGACTTATTGAGTTTTCAAAATGAAGACTAAGAACAAAAGGAAACCCACCCAATTGCAGTCCATCGGCTGGTAGGAAAATGTTGAAAGCGATTTTAGTGTGAAATTGATGAAATCTGACAATAATGAAAAGATGAGTGCTGATCTGAAACAGCCTTTTACCTCAGAATTAGCAAAGCTCCCTGGAACAATGAAAGAAGCCTGGCAACGCGGTTAAGATTGGCACTGGGAGCAGGCGGGGCAAGAATGGCAGGAAAGAAACAACATGTACTGGGTACTTTCTGTGATGCGGATGTATCTAAGATACCCAAGATTCCCAGTTATTTATGTTTCACGTATGAATGGACGTACTCCTAGGCCGCTGTGGTAACCCCTATGCATTTAGTTGATTAGATTCCCAGTGCTCTGTGCAGCCACAGCCAACTGTGGGTAAAGGAGTAAAGCAGAGCTTGAGACTTGCATGAGATCAGAATGCAAACCCTGGATAGCTTAGCTCTCACAGGCTGCTTCCTTCATTCCATGTCACTTACTCTTCTAAGGAAAGTATTTCCTGTATCGGCCAATGAGGACAGGCTTATATTAGTGCTCTTATTTTAGAGGGGGCACATGGTGGTTCGGAGATATTAAGTGACTTATTGGAGGTCTCAGGGTTAGGATGAATAGTAAGCAACGGAACTCTGTTCTGAACTTGGCAGTAAGGTTCGAGAGGCTGTGTATGTGGGCATTCTGCTTGATCATCTCTGTAAGAAAAGAACCAACTGGCTCTTCCTTTGGAGTCTAAGCAGTTGGATTTGGAGGACTGGGTGTTTTTCAGAGAAGAAACAAGGATTTTTGCTTCTACTGTCTGTGTAATGGCTAGGAGGGGGTGGGTTTCTCCTCTCACAGGCAAAGGCACCTTAGTAGGCCTGGTGGGTCTGTCTTTTCCTGTTTTCTCAAAGTTCTTTTCTAGCTGAGACTACAAGCATTTAAGGTGAAAGTTATAAGCTTATGTGTATATGTTTGTTCACACACATGGACACTTGTGTGTATCTGGAAATATCTGCTAGTGAGCTAACATTTAGTTCAGCCTACAGGGTAGGACAGGAGACAGCTTTGGAGAGAACACATCGCTATGCTTGTGTTGGGGATAGAGGGTGGCCTTGAGAAGAAATATTCACCTTGAATGGAACAAATATCACAGAGTATTGAGAAGTGAAGTAGTTGCGTGTTAGCAGTTCAGCGTCAAAGCATAATACCCAGAAATGTGCAGTGAGCACATGGCAAAGATTGATTTACCACCTTGAAGAAGGAACAAAAAGGATGGCAAACCCGGCTCCCAAGAGTATATGAAAGCCCAAAGTGTGTTGTCAATGAAAGAAGGCTGAAATAGAATTGTGTTAGACACCCAACTACTATCTTATACTGAAATTTAACATCTGCTTATCTTTTATGCTGTATACCATTCTACCAAATACACATCTCTTGCAACTTATCAGCATGGTCAGGTTAGCATTTACCAGGTTAGCATTTGACAGTAAGAAATAGTAAATTAGAAATTCTAACAGAATATCAGGAGTTCTCGTTCTCTCTCTCTCTCTCTGTGTGTGTGTGTAGACTTGCTAGACAATGTGCCAGTTTGACACTGAAGGGCATTAGAAGCCCTTTTGCCTTATTTACAAGCCTGACTTAAGTTTTTATAAATGCCCAAAGGTTAGAAGTAGGAGGGAATGAGACTTCTAAGGGAGGGAGATGGGAATGGGTGGCTTTACCAGCTGTTGTGAGGACTGCAGAAGTCATTCTAGTAAAAGTGGTTTCAATTAAAGAAGCTAAACGATTCACATATGAATCTATTCAACCATCCCTCCATTCTTCCATGCCCCAGCACATGCATTCACTCAACCAATCATGTGTCTTTCCTTCCACTGATTTACCTGTCTGCACACTACTGGTTCCTACCTCTATACTGCCAAGACATTTTTATTAAAATCTCCATGTCCTAGCCTCAGATTTGGCAATAGAGGGGTGACTAAGACAATATAGCCAAAGTTCTACTCTTGAATAGCATGTTGATTATTCTTGACTGTCAACTTGACTACATCTAGAACTAAATAAAACCCACGTGTCTGGGTATATCCATGAGAGATGTTTCTTGATTAAATAATTTCTAAGCGGGAAGATAATCTGGATCTTTTGAGGTGGGAAGAGCCATCTTTAATCTTGGCCAGTTTCTGTTGTCAGTCTATATAAAGGACGTGGAAGAAGGAAGCTTTTGCTTTTTGCCTGCTTGCCCTGAGTTTTGCTGACAAGTCCATTCTTTCACTGGCATTGGAGCCTACTTCTTCAAGACTCTCGTGTACTAAAGACCAGCTGAGGCAGCCAGCCTCATGGACTGAATAACTACTGGATGCTTGGACTTTCCATTAGTCAACAGTCAATGTTGGACTAGCTATCCCATAGCTTGTAACTCACTCTAATAAATTAATAAATGAGAATATATATAATAAATAGGAATATATATAATAAATAGGAATATATATTCTATCAGTTATATTCCTCTAGAGCAGTGGTTCTCATCCTTCCTAGTGCTGTGACCCTTTAATACAGTGCTTTATGTTATGGTGACCCCCAACCATAAAATTATCATGTTGCTGCTTCATAACTATAATTTGCTACTGTTATGAATTGTAATGTAAATATCTGATATACAGGATATCTGATATTCAAATCCCAAAGGGTTCATGACCCACAGGTTGAGAACTGCAGCTCCAGAGACCCCCTGACTAATATAGGCAGTTTACATTTAATGGAGACATATATCACCAGTACTGGTGGATCGGCCAGCCCAAAGTGATACTGGAAATTGGGGGAATTGGTTACATAGTATGTGAGGAAATAGATTCAGTAGTAACTGGGTGGATCCCGCAGACAGACAAATGGCCCATACATTTAAACAGAAGGACAATAGGCTGAACATGGTGAGCATCCACGGAGCAGTAGGAAGAGACCTTTGGTCCAAATTCATCTCTAGGAGTAATGGTGCTTAAGTTGCGGAAAATGTGGCCTAATTTTGCTTTGCAATGGATCATTCTGGCAATTGTGTTGGACATGGATTCGGAGGCACAAACAAGGAGAGTAGGCTCAGATGGGCTTTGGCAGGAATGTCATGTCCATCCATGAGCAATGATGGGTTTTATACCATGGTGCTAGGCAGACTAGGGTTCTCTTTTTAAAGTATCATGTTGGTAGCTGAGCAGAGACCTTCTGAGAGACATGGGTAGAAATGAAGGACCAAGGACCTAGGGGGGAATTGATAGCATGCAATAAAAGAATAAATAGAAGCAAAGCTTCAGTTCTACATAATTCAGAAGTTGCTTCTATTGTGGACTTTCGTTATCAGACAGAGGTTTTACATGTATTTGCAGTTTGATCAGCGGTGGGACCCAGGTGTTGCCCAGTCATTGACATCTGTGGAGGGGGAAGTCTCTTTGTAATGGTATTTCCGATGTTTCCTAAGGAGGTGGTGACTAAATGTGTTGGGTTGCACATCAATGATTTCAAATGGAGAAAGGAAGGCAGCCGTTTTCTAATCCACACCTGTGCACAGCTGAGATCCCAAAATCAAGTAGCAGGACAAATTTTTTATCCAAGCCCTGGTCTCCCAAGCTCATACTCTACTCTACAGCCAAGCTGGGACTCGGGCTGCTGCCTTCAGTGAGTTTGGAAACAGTGTGGTTGGCTTCCCAAGGTCTAGGTTGTAGGGCAAAGCCAGGCTCATTTAAGAAGATTCTGGAGTGCTTCAATCTCCTGGCTTTCTTTCTGGTCATAGTTTTCAAACACTGGCCTCCTATGAAGAAATGGTATTTCCCCATTGCAGAAAAGAATGGTGTGTGTGTGGTCTTGAGCTAAGTGGTTTTGTATTTATGCAGGAATCTAAATGCCAGGACTTGAGGAACACAGCAGAGCCAGGTGAGGTCTCATTTGCTCTAATATGTAACAAGGAAAATGTGATTCTATTTCCAAGTTCTATTCTCTCTGGGTAATTACATACAGTGTTATATTTTCCAAGATCAAAGGGTGACTCTTTGGATCTGCGTTGCAAATGAGTTACGGCACTGTGCAAGCTAACTCACGCTTTCTAGGCTGTTGTGGCGTGGGGCATGCGCACTGAGAGCCAGGAGCCTCTGAAAGGGGATACAACAAACCCACTGAATAGCATGGAGTTGAAGCAAATTAGTGGGGAGAATAAAGGTGCAAAAATGGGATATATGACATGAACATGGAGTTAGAAATCCCGAAGAAGAGAGACTGTTAGGAGCATTCATCTTGGAAGATGTCTTATTCAAAGGGAGGCCCATAAGTAGTACTACCCCTTCACCCTGATGGAGCAGCCAAGAGGAGGTGTTCTGTGGTAGATATTTACAGAGTTGTTTGGAAGGCAGTGTTCCTGAAATCCCAGCAATTGAGAGCATCTGTCACTAAGAAATGGAAAATGGAAATAGCTTGAGAAACAGTCTTACACCCGCTGAAGTCAGGGCTTACAAGGCCAAACCTGAAGTAATTTCAGACACAGACTATGAAATCTCTCCAATGAGTATATTGACCCCGATAGAGCAGAGCAATTAATTCAGCTTGAATCAGTGAGAACTATGTGTTATTGCATGTCTAGGGATGTATATTCTTTGGAACCAAACCTGAAGGTTACATTACAGATGAGGCATTGTCTCACTAATTTGATCAGCAAAGAATCTGAAATGGAGAGAACTAGCCAACCAGAGTGGTGACAGTGGGTCAAATC
Organism: Ellobius talpinus; assembly: GCA_001685095.1. Lineage (NCBI taxonomy): Eukaryota > Metazoa > Chordata > Mammalia > Rodentia > Cricetidae > Ellobius > Ellobius talpinus. The sequence continues at coordinate 42,084 of LOJH01002007.1, forward strand.
CCTGCCAGGACTTATTGCTGGAGGTTAAAGGTGTCCCTAAGATAGACCAGCAGAGAGCCACATCCGGACAACTTGAGAAGATATTAGCAAGCCCAGAATAGGCATGTCCCTCACTCTTTCTGGTGAATACCATCAAGGAGATCAGGAAATACCATTTTACCTTGAGGTGCATCCTTTAATTTATTGCTGAATTTCTAGCAATTCATGAAACATAAAGAAAAGCCCTGCAAAAAAGGCTTGATGCTCAAAAAATTTTGGTTAAGCTGATCCATTAACCATAAGACTTTTATATTCTTTTAATAGACTTGTGTGCAAGATGCAGAGGAGGTAGAGTATGCAGCCAAGTACAGTTGATCGTGCTGCTCTCCTTCCCTCTCCTGCTTTCAGTCTGTGTCTATAGATCTATCCTTCAGTGACTTATATATGTGGTTCACTCTACAGAGTGCTTTTGCGTCTTTTTCATTTTCGTTTTCCTTTTCTTGAATATGTTCCACATTGTAAAGACCTCTACATGTTCACCAACTTTGTTGGTGGTGCCTGTAGAGCTATGAGGAAAGGTCAGGGAGAAGTGCTTGACTCTGGGGGTTGACAGTTTTGGCTACACAGGAAGCGGCTGTGCAACTTACAAAACGGATAGGCGGCAATTACTTCCCTTGGTGTTTAGTACTCTACTTAAGGGGGATGTAGAAAAGCAAGCTGGGAGACACAAGGTGCTTGCAGTGAAGCACTGGAAAAATAGGTAGAACAAGGAAGAGGAAGGTTAGCCTCATAGACCATGTTCCTGCACGCCCTCTCAGAGGGACCCTGTGTGAACTGCTTGGCTCCTTTGCACCCCGCTGTTCTGTAGGCGCCTGTAGAAACAATAGCTCGGTCTTAGAGTCAAGCAGATTTACATGAAAAACCTCTTACTCATATTCAGTTCTTGATTTGTGACTTGGGATAGAGTTCCAGGACTCTCATCTACATTGATCAGAACCTTTGCAAGGGATCAGAAAGACGTGAGGTAAAGACCAGTGCCTTCCTTCTTCTGTTGAGAAGCCCAGTATGGCAGTTGGGAGGTGTGGCCTTGTTGGAGGAAGTGTGGCCTTGTTGGAGGACGTGTGGTTTTGTTGGAGGAAGTGTGTCACTTTGAAGTCTCAGAGGCTTAAGCCAGGCCAGTGGCTCAGTGTCTGTTCCAGCTGCCTGCAGATCCAGATGTAGACCTCTCAGCTCTTCCTTCAGGACCATGTCTGCCTGCATGGGACCATGCTTCCTGTCAGGATGATAATGGACTAAACCTCTGAACTTTATTCAGCCCCAAATAAGTGTTTTCTTTTATAAGAACTGTCAATATCATGGTGTCTCTCTACTGCAATAGAAATTCTAAGACACCCAGGGTACATCCTCAGCTCTCTGTATTCTCTCTTGGCTTGGCCCTCAGCTCCTTCCTATCTGCCATAGACTTTGCCTCATTTCCTCTTTGCTGTCTATTCTTGCCTCCTGCTCCACTGGGTCTCTGCCTTCCTCTTTCTTGGACTCAGAGCTGTTCAGATCTTATAGGTTCTGGTGAGCTCCTTTCCTGGGAATCTGCTGCTTAGGTAGTGGCTGCTTCCTGGACTTAGAATCCAAGGTTGGAATCTGAGTGCAAGGAGCAGCTCCCCATGGAGTAGGGTGCATGTCCTAAGAGCTTTCTCCTGGACACAGGAGAGCAGCTGAAGTCCCTCTGTAGAACAGCGCCTGCAGTGCAGGTAGATCGATTTCTTCTATACCATTGTATTCTGCCAAATCAATTGAAGGAGGAATTTTAACGGCATCTGAGAAACCTACTGGTAGTGACACTGGGCAAGATTTTAATGGCATATTTTTTATTTTTTTTGCCACTTGAAGCTATTTGCTGCATGCTCTCTTCTGGAATGTGAATTAAAGCTTTCATGGTATGCTTCTTTTCGGTCATCATCCTTCTTAAGGCCTGTTACATCTGAGAGGAGGGCAAGCTGAAGGCCTGAAGTGGCTGTCACCATCTAGACTTCTGGACAGATGAATTTAATCTATCTGAGTGAACAACAATTATTTAGGAGCATTGCTGAGAGGCTAACCTTGGAGAACACTGAGCTTTAAAAATATTGAATTGAGTGAATTTTGAAGATTTATTATTTTTCCTCTGATTTATAAGTGTAATATATGCTTGGAGTAAAAACTAGAAGTACAGAAAAGAGAGCTACCATCAAAGCTAAATTTGAGTACATTTTCTAAGCCAATCTGTATTTTTTCCCTATATCCCCCCCATAAATCAATACCCAACTTTCCAAATAAACCAGTGATTAGAGTGCATACATGGATTAGTTTCTTCCTAATTTTAAAAATTCATTTATTTACTTACTAAGTGTGTGCACATGTGTCCATTTGCATTTGAACATGTTTTGAGGCCATGTATGGAGGTCAGCGGACAACTTGTGGGAGTCATTTCTCTCCTTCCTCTGTGTGGGTACCACTCAGTGCATCAGGTTTAGGAGCAAGTGTCTTTGCTGGTTGGGTCATCTCAGATGCCCTGTATTTGTCTTTTCAACACTATGTATATTCATTTTTGTTTTTAAAGACAGCTCACGCATGCCAGGCTGGTCTGGAATTACCCGTGTAGCTTTCCCCTCCTAAGTCTAGGATTAGAGGCTTGCTCCACCACACCCGCTTTTGTACAGCATGGTACTGACTAGTTTTGTGTGTTAGCTTGACACAAGCTAGGGTCATCAGAGAGAGAGGAGCCTCAGTTGAGGAAATGCCTCCATGAGACCCAGCTCTGGACTTGTACTCCTGGATTCTATATTGGAAACAGACAAGATGGCCTGACAAAACTGGGAGCATGGGGGTGTGGGGAGAAGGGAGGGGAGAAGGGGAAGAGGAGGGGAGAAGAGGAGGGTAGAAGGGGAAGAGGAGGGGAGAAGGGGAGGGTAGAAGGGTTAGAAGAGGGGAGAAGGGGAGGGTTGAGGGGGACTTGAGGGAATGGGTCAGTCAAGATGGAGGAAGGACAGAGATGAGAGCAAGGAAAGAGATAT
>LOJH01002008.1:2548-12768 GCA_001685095.1 Ellobius talpinus
ACACATATGCATAAACATGTGCATGTGCACACACATGTGCATGCACATAAACACATGCATGGCCACACACTCAAAAATAAAATGAGAGAACCCCCAGGGCACCTCCATGTGTTCAGGCTTTATCAAGTCTGCTGATGTTGAATGGAGAGAAGACCTGATGTTGGAGGGACATTTCCTGATGCCCTCGGATGTAGTTCTGAGAGGAAGAACCCTGGTCTGGGTCCACGGAGGTGGAGGATGAAGAATTCAGGACCCAGGTCTCGAGCAGTGGTCCTCAACCTGTAGGAGAAGACCCATTTGGGAGTTGGATATCAAATATCCTGTATATCAGATGTTTGCATTATGATTTGGAACACTATCAAAATTACAATTGTGAAGAAAAAATGAAATAATTTTATAGCTGGGGCTCACCACGATGTGACAAGCTGTGTCAAGGGTCGCAGCATTAGGAAGGCTGAGAGCTATGGCCTAGAGTCTCAGAGACACTTTGAGTATCTTGTGGCTAAGGAAGAGCAATTTGTAATAGCCAGGACACAGGATACACTGGTCGACTACTTCCTGGGGCAGGTGCGAAGCGCAGGTCCGCTATTGGTCAGCTCTGATGACTTCCTGGGGCGGGTGCAGAGGACAGGTCCGCTATTGGTCAGCTCTGATGACCTCATGGGGAGGGTGCAGAGGGCAGGTCTGCTATTGGTCAGCTCTGATGACCTCATGGGGAGGGTGCGGAGGGCAGGTCCGCTATTGGTCAGCTCTGATGACCTCATGGGGCGGGTGTGGAGGGCAGAAAATTTGATTTGCCTCCAAGTAGTCTATCACAGCAGCGTGAGCGCATACAAATTTGAATATTTATTTCCTCTTTCTTTATTTCTAATGCGTGCAGATATCTATAGTAAGTAGAAATAGGCACTCATAATGCAAAGGCCCAAAACTAAAGCCTGTTGATTGGCCAGCTTTGATGACTTCATGGGGACGAGTGAACTGAGCAGGTGTTGCTAGTGGCTGACATTGATGATATATAACCGTGTGTGTATGTGTATATATTTATGTTTTTACCAGCAAAATTATTTCTGCAGAGGTATTCTTCATCTCCATGTTCTCCTCTAGAGTCACTGAGGGAACTGAAAAAAAATCAAGATAAGCCACAAAGACAGAGTAATAATAGCACAGCTAATTTTTGTCGGGCATCCAAATTGTGTCTGCAAGGGAAACAATCCTGTTTTTATTGTAGAAAAGGAAAGTGAACTTTAGAGAGGCTGACTCTGGTAGAGGAGTAACTCAGAGTCCCAGTCAAGGGCAGGCTGACTTCCAGACTCCTCTTCCCAGTGGGTGCATGTGTGCCTGGGAATCCCATGGGGTCCTTACTGGGAAGACCCTGCATACCCCAAATCCCTCCAAACACTGAAGGGAGCAGAAACGCACTGTTCTTGGAGAAGGTTCTTAGCGTGGTTAACATCTCCAGGCATTCTCAGAGAATCTAAAGAGTGCAGGGCAAGATCCAGGATTATCGAATACTGTCTTTATGACTATGGGCAGATGAGTAACTCTGAGTCAACTTTCCTTCATGTCTGTAACTGGGAATGATAGTCTATCCCTGGCTGCTTCCCCTGGTAACTGAGGATGACGGTCCATCCCAGGATGCTTCCCCTGGTAACGGAGGATGACGGTCCATCCCAGGATGCTTCCCCTGGTAACGGAGGATGACGGTCCATCCCAGGATGCTTCCCCTGGTAACTGAGGATGATGGTCCATCCCAGGCTGTTTCCCCTGGTAACGGAGGATGATGGTCCATCCCAGGATGCTTCCCCTGGTAACTGAGATGATGGTCCATCCCAGGATGCTTCCCCAGGGTTCCTTAAGAGTCAGCTTGCAGCATGGCTTAGAACAGTGCTTTTCTGCAACATTGGGTAAATTATAGTTTTATCATCTCTGATCACAGATGTAATGCTTTGTTTATTTGCAAAGAAATAATGTTCACAAGTCAAACATGTAAAACCTACTGTGAGATAATGAATGCTTTGGACAGGAAATAATGCCTCTGCATTGTTATATTTTTCTGTGATTGTTTCAAGCCAGCTTACTCAAGCAGTCCTGTTTTTATTTATTGATAGCACAGTCTTTTATTACTTACAGAAGGTTTTTTTCTGCTTGTTTCTAAACTGCGGTTGTTGGAATACAGTCAGAAGAAAGCAGGCAGTGAACACCCATAAAAATTGTTTGCCCAGAGGTAATCAAGCTAAAGTCCTGGTGTGCTGCCCTGATTTGATGCCTTCAGTCCAGACGACTGCGTCACGAATTTTATTATCAGTATTACATATCAACGCTGCCCCCAAAATACCCACCTGGAGGGCGAAGAAAAAGAAAAGAAAATCTTGTAAAGTACTAATCAGTGCAGTTCAAATAGTGGAGTCTCATGTCTGTAAGATGGGTTTGATCTGTGGGGCTGACAAAACCATTTCTGGAATGTATTTGGGAATACCTAATAAAGTGGAATGTGTATCTACCTTGGCATCTAGCACCCCTTTCCTTGGGATCTGCCCCCGGCGGAGGCATCACAAGCATGCGCAGAGAGCCACGTGTGACGGTACGCACAGCACACTTGTGAGATGAAGAACTGGGACCCGTTGTAGGTACCTATTATGTGTTTTCAAGTTCCTTGGGACGCCTGCTAAGGATGTCTCAGGTGATCTCTGTTCAGTAGCAAGTCAAGCTGGTTGCACCCAAGTTATTCCCCATCATCTTTGATTTTAGTGGGAATTAGGATTGAAAAGGCGACTCTACTTCCGTATTTCATGGGCTTGTCTTCCTAATATTGCTCCATGGTCTGTCTCGGCCTGCAAACTAGTCAGATCTAGGGAAGAGTGTTTGCTGTAGGACAGATATTTAGAAAGCAAAGAAGATGGTTCACTTTCAGCCAAGGATCTCCAAGGCACATGATACACAGTTCTTCATCCTCAAGACAGAGGCTTGGGGTACCCCCTCCTCCTGTCTGTCTCCACGGTGTTCTCAGCTGCCGGAATGGCCTTGCCGTGTCAAGCTCACTTTGTGTGCTCATGCTTCAAACCCCCCCCATTCTTTCATCTGCTTCTTCCATGGTAAACAGACATCCCGGGAACTTCCTCTGCTGGCTGTCTCTGCCAAACCGCAAGGCCCGCGTGGCTCTGGCTATATTCGTAGACCGGAGGGTTCAGTCTGCTTCCCTCAGGGAGGAACTGGGTCTTTTTCTCATCCCGCGTGTCTGAATCTGTGTGCAAAGAGTGGTCTGGCATTGGTGCTCACGGGTGATGGAGAAGGATCTTCCTCTCGGTGATGCTGTGTTCAGGAGCCCATTCCAGAGGCTTCCCCTGGGTTCCTGGGTGCTGCGAAGAGCTGAGGATGAACACCCCCTTTGCTGCTTTGACAAAAGATGAGAAGAAATGGGAATGGCGCGAATGCTCGTCTCAGCCCTTGTGCCCAGCTGTTTCTCTGTGCCTGGCCTGGTGCTGTGTTCTCCCTTTCCAGAAGCTCCCCCCTGAGCCATCCTATGAGGTATTCATAGGCTTTGTGGCTGATTGATCAAGGTTCTCAGATATGCTGGGGCCAATAAAGACTACGGCTGAGATGCGTTTCCTTTTTTCAGTTTTCAAGAGGTTCTTTTTCACGTCTTTTGAGACTGGCTGTGCAGGTTTTCCCTGATAGGAGTTTGGGGGAAGTTCCCTGTGACATTTGGTAGCCTCGCCTCAGCAGCGGTTGGCTGTCCTTGTCACGCTGCGGACATCACTCCGCTCTAATGTCCTGTTTCAGGACAGCGGTAATGGGACTGCAAGGTTCTTTAACGTGAGAGGAATGGATTGGTTTAATTTTGTAGTCCTAATATTGTCTACAGGAGTGATTCTCAGCCCTCCTGACGCTGCAACTCTTTAATACAGCTCCTCATGCTATGGTGACCCCCAACCATAAAATGATTTCATTGCTACTTCATAAGTGTAATTTTGCTACTGTTAGGTAAATATCCGATATGCAGGATATCTGATATGCCAGCCCCGTGAAAGGGACACTTGACCCCCCTCAAAGAGGTTGTGACCCCCAGGTCACAACCCCCAGGTTGAGAACCACTGTTCTACAGCATCTGGCATCTGATAGATTCTATTTTCAGGAAACATGGCTGACTATTATAAAACACACCGGAGAGTCACTGTGTTTATTTCCCTCAATTCTCATGTTCTATTTTCCCCCTCTAGTTTCAGTATTCTTAGACAAAAAATTTTAGATAGTTTGCAGTGTAATGGGTGTTACTTCCCATAGTGTTTCATTCATATATATTTATTATTTTTTCTTAACCATACTGTTTGCAATGTTGCCAAGGCTGGTCTTGCAGTCCCGCACTGAAATGATCCTCCATCTCCTGCATGTTGGTACCACAGCTGAGCACTGCCCACCTGGCTTCCTCATCTTGCTCTTTTGAAAAACAATGACTTCTCTCTTAGCATCGACTTTTGTCTTTTGTGTCTTAAGTTTAGACATCAACATGATTTCTATGTTGTTTTCTTGTTATCTGAAGTTCCTGCTGGCTTCGTCTGCCATCTCTTGCTTGTGGTGAGTTGTTTTCACTGAGATTTTCTGTCTTAGGCTTAGAAGTTCATCTTCAGGAGATTTCATATATGATGTCCCAGATTCACTGAACATAGGACTTATCTCTCCAATGAGAACTAAGTTTTATAACTATTTTCCATTTGAAAGTTCATGTATTACATAGATATTATAAATTCAAAATCCTGAACCACAGAGGGGAAAATCCTGGGGATATAAATGTATATTGGAGAGTTTCCATCCCTCATCAGGAGCCAAGGACAAGGTACCCCCCTGCCACCTGCCTGTGTGAAAGCTTGGCTTTCCTGCAAGCCCAACTTCCACTTCAAAGGCCATTTCTTAGGTGAAGGTCTAAGTTCCAGTTCTGCGTTCTGTCTCCCACACCCAGGCCTGGGTTTGAAGGACCAACCTGGTGCATCTGCATCCCACGCTTTAAAAGCAACTTCTGCTTCCAGCCTTGCTTCCCAAGTCACTTTTCATTTTTGGCCTCCTATTTAATTTATCGTAAGTCCATTCTAAGGATGTTTACTGCACCTTCTATACACTCACCAGCCTCCCCTGCCCTGCCCCGGGATTTTTGGGAGGACTCAAGAGGAAATCTCGCCTGGTTAGTTTTTATTGTCAACTCCACATAACCTCCTTCATCTGGGAAGAAGATGATTTAAGGATTGCCTCCATCACTCCATCCGATTGACCCATGGCCACGCCTATGAGAGAGTGTTTTGATGGAAGTGGAAGGGCCATGCCCACTGTGGGCAGTGTCATCCTCAGGCAGGTAGATCGGGGCTGTGTAAGAAAGTTACCTCATCTTGAGACAGGAGGCAGCACTCCTTCATGGTGTCTGTTTGGGTTTGCTCTGCCTTCCCTGAACGATGGATTGTGACTGGAAATAGAAGCCCAATAAACCCTTTTTCATCCAAGTTGATACTGGTAGTGGTGTTGACCATAGCAACAGAAAGGAAACTAGAACAAAAGGATTTTAGGCTGCCAAGGGAAATTCTAAGATGATATCCTTGCTTTCATTTTTATTAAGAAGAGTATGTCAGATTGGAATCACGACACATAAAACTTCAACATTAATTTGCTGTGTTTGGACAAATCTTATAACCTAGGCAAGGCTTATATTCCTTTCTTTTAAATGAAGATAATAAAGTTTTAGAACACCGTGGTGTGTCTCCCCTGGTAGGGATGTTTTACAATCAAGCAGTTTGGGAAAAGTAAAATGAAAGCATGGTATGGTTACCGGATAGGCTTGCCTTTTTCAGACACAGTAGTGTAGTGTCTTAGAACTCCTTTCTAGTAGCATCCTGACTGGTGTCCCCCTTCCTCCATCTACCCTCGCCTCCTAGGGCTGTGCCTCTGACACCGCTGGTTCAGCTTATGACAAAGTGACGTGCCGCAGCCGGTGAGTGCCGACTTATTGAGCACAGTGATACTGTAACTCTGTTATTCAGCCTTGGCTCATGGTCCTGGTACCTTGCATGCTCCTTGCCGGAGAGCGTGTGTTAGAAATCTTGGTCAGCAATGAAGATGTACTGCATTTAGCTAAGGTCTTTCTAGCTCCTGACTGTCTTCTTTTGCTTCGGTGAAATGTCCCATGTGGCAGGTTCCGTGTCTGCCATGTCGCTGAAGGGGGAAATGTCAGTTGGAGTAGTTCTTACACAAGCTACAGGAAACCTTTGAATGCATATTAATAGGAACACTTGGATTCATATTAAGGGTTTGTACAATATGACTTTATACTCCTACACGCCTTCTCACAATTATTGTAACCTTAGTTTGAACACGCTGTGTCATATAAGGGACCATGGGGTTAGCAATTCCAGCTTTGTAATGATAGACCAACCAAATCTGCAAGGCAGGGAGAGAGGCTGGAATTCCTTTTCTTTTCATTTGAATCCAAGTTCTCAAACGGGGCATTCATTTGCTTCAGGGTAGATGAAGTCATCATCTGATCTAGGATTCTCGTCGCTTAAATCACTTGGGCCAGGTTGAGTTTGTTCGACCAAGCCCTGGATCTAATTCAGTTCCCTGAAGAGCATGCAATTATAAAACTGTCGTCCTAATGCCCAAGAACAAAAGGTAAGCAGGCATAGTGAGGATTCAGAGAAAGTAAGAAGTTAGATCGCAAATATTTGTAGGGTGAATCGGTGGAAGAAGGGAAATATTTGTGTCTTAGATGGTCTTGTAGTTCACTGCCTGTAAGAATATACTCGATCCTTACATTAGCATGTAGATTTTCAGACAAAGGACCTTTATTTTGGAGATTAGGGTCACACGCATGGCTCTCCATGGTCATATAACCAAACGACTTCTCCGACGTCTACCGTTGTTTTCCAGTTACAGACTTCTCTGTTCTCAGTAGTATTGCCAGCACACGCATGCATATGTTTCCGTGTAATTCACACTCCCCTCTCTGTTCACTTAGTGTCCGTCCATAAAACCACTTCCCAGGTCTTCCAACAGCTAACGTGGCTTGAAAAGCAGAGCCTGTCACGTCCCCTGCCTGCCGCCTGTTTCAGACTTGGGATGCACACGGCAGTAGTCTGAAAGACAAGAGGGGAAGGGAGGGCCTGGACCGTGAGAGTAATATCCCTGGGCTAATAGAGGGTGGTTAGGTCCATTATACAGTCAAGTGGTAGCAGGAGAGACAGAATCACTGGAATCCCGAGGCATCATGGGAGGCCGTGGAAGAGGCCACGCTTGTGGACCTCTAAGCTCAGTATGACCGCGTCTGAGATGCCGCCAGCGTAAGGACTTTCTTCCAGGAAATCTCAACCTTGGAGGGGTTTTATAGTTCATTGCCCAAATGAATGCATCTGCTTCTCACTCCAGCGCACACTGTTTTAAACAATACAGCTTTTCAAAGCTGGGTTGATGCAGCTCTAAGAGCCACCACGGGCACGCGACTGCCCGAGCTTTCCGCCACGTGCCATGGGTCATCACAGACCGCCGTCTTCATGTCTCTGTCTGCACACTGGCGTTGGTGTCCCCATGTGGAGCTCTCGCTATGCGCGGCCTCCTGCTTGTTTGGTGCTTCATTTGCATCGTCTGGACTCCTCTTAGACCTGTAAAGTAGATATTACCTTCAGTTTCTAGACGGGCGGCCATATTTCCTGTTCATCATCACGCTGCCTCTTGGCGTGTATCAAATCCCTCGTCAAGGACGTCAACTCGAGCCTGGTGGCTCTGTTATGTATCTGTAGGATCTTGAGTGCATTTCCCCATCTATTTGAGCCAGTTTTCTCATGTGATGTTCCCTGAGCCATAGATACGGCATCGGTGCTGCAGTTGCATACATGTCTGTGTGCATGTATGTGTACACGTACATGTGTGTGCATGTGTGTGCACATGCACACGTCTATGCATATGTGTGTTCTAGTGCATGCGTGTGCATGTACATGTGTATGCACATGTTTGTGCATACGTGTGCTCTAGTGCATGTGTGTGCATGTACATGTGTGTGGGCATGTGTGTGCACATGCGCATGTTTATATGTAAGTGTGTGTGCAAGTGTGTGCATGTGCGTGCATGTTTGTGTGCATGGATATGTGTGTGTACTGGCTGGGCTTCGCACAATTCATCGATTGTCTTTGCACTGTGTTCCGTTATGGTTTTCTGCAGTAGTCTCAGCTTGCTTTAGAGAGGAGCCTCTTGGATTAGAGGGCGACGGCTGCCTTTCCCTGTGGGCATAAGGATAAGATTTAGAATCTAGTTGCACAGTTGTGCTAGCCTAGCAAAATGGCGGAAGTGGGTGGTCTTGTAAGATCCATGGATTCATTAGCCCTGGGGAGGTTGCTAGGTGTCCAATACAGGCAGTGTTTTCTTATTGATTGACCATAAGTTCATTTAAACAGCTCTTGGTTATCACCAATAGGAGAGTTGCACTGTTGCGCCTTTGGGGGCATCTTGCCATGCTGGTCACTGTTGTGGTTCATGGCATTGCAGCTGGGTAGGCTGTTTTGCTTCTCTTCCTTGGTAGCTTACATAGTACTTTTTGGTGCCATGGAAGCTAGGCTGTAGGAAGGAGACTGCCAGCTTAGATCTGGCTCAGTCTGTGTCTTGTGTCCTATTTGTGCCCTGCGTGTACAGTGTCTTTAGCAATAGGGCCATTCCTTAATCCTTTGAGGGGAACCCCGGGGCAGCAGCCACAGTTTGGATTGTTTTGGGAAGTAATTTGTACAATCTACCAATCACTTTTATAGGAGTTTCTCGTGACCGGTACCAGGGTTTTGTTAAACTCGCACACATAGGTTGACCGTCAAGTCTTGCTCTACAGTCCAGCTGCCACTGACTGATGTCTACTTTGATACTGTTTGTTTTAGGATTCTGAGAAACGAACCCCGCTCCATGTGGCTGCCTTCCTGGGAGATGCAGAGATCATTGAACTCCTGATTTTGTCAGGTAGGTAGCTGTTGTATTCAAAAGCCAACTGCTCATGGAAGCTTGAATAGCCCGCTTACTAGATGGCAACTATAGTGAATGGAACAGAATTGCTTTGCCCATCAAAGTTTATTTGATCAGAATTTATCTGTACATGAAACACAGCAGAAGACATTGTTGGCAATGATTCTTGACTAAGTGAACATTGCTTTGAATGTCTGTTTCCTATCTATCTTGTCAGACTTGGCATACAGACAAACAGTACATCTGGATATCTTGTTTTATTTTAACTGTAAGAAAATAAAACTGGTTAAAGTCTACATGAACACATATGCTATATATATATATATATATATATATATATACTTTGTATGAGTTTATACACGAAGTATAGCACAAAGTGTGTATACAATCTGAATATATTTAAAATTGTACTACAAATAATATTAGTTTCCTTTTAGGTAGTTATGGCTGCAATAAAGGTGTGAAAACAGACGGAAGGGGCTGTGTCAGTTTCTAAAGAGGTTTCTCTGAGTGGGCAGGTGGAGTCTGGAAATATCCTCATGGGCAAGTATGAAATGAACTCCCACAACTTTATAAGATACTTTAAGTTTTTAAAAAAATGAGTGCAAATATGGGAATCATGCCAGATCTAATCTCTCTCTTTACTGGTCTGAGATTCTTTTTCATTCTCTGTACTTTCAATGTTTTCTCAGATTAAGCATATGAATGCTTTCATTTCTAGACTCTTATGTACTCAGGACAGCTCACCAAATAGGTTTCCAAAACCATTATGTGGTTTTTCATCTGAATGCTTGCCAGGCAAATCCCTGGAATGAACCTGAACAGAGTGGGCACACACCTTGCTGTAGACTGTATGCAGGCCTCTCTGTAGATTGTATGTAGGCCTCTCTGAAGACTGTATGCAGGCCTCTCTGTAGATTGTATGCAGGCCTCTCTGTAGACTGTATGCAGGCCTCTCTGTAGACTCTATGCAGGCCTCTCTGTAGACTGTATGCAGGCCTCTCTGTAGATTGTATGCAGGCCTCTCTGTAGACTGTATGTAGGCCTCTCTATAGACTGTATGCAGGCCTTGCTGTAGACTGTATGTAGGCCTTGCTGTAGACTGTATGCAGGCCTCTCTGTAGACTGTATGCAGGCCTCTCTGTAGACTGTATGCAGGCCTCTCTGTAGACTCTATGCAGGCCTCTCTGTAGACTGTATGCAGGCCTCTCTGTAGATTGTATGCAGGCCTCTCTGTAGACTGTATG